>JAQGAI010002397.1:0-12395 GCA_034696905.1 Lepidocyrtus violaceus
AGTTCGCAAAACAATCCCCAATTAACTCTTTAATTCATGAAAACCCTAAATATATTTATATTTATTCCTTAGGTATTATGCGGATTCTTCCACACCGTCATAATCTACTTTACTGCCGCCACATTTCTAAAAATGTTGATGGACTGCCGCATCAACCGGAAGGACACTAGTGTCATGGTCAGCAACACAGTTCACATGGTTTGCAAAGCTGCTTTGAAACTTTTCAACTTGAGGTTCATCAAGGTTCTCTGGCTGGACAGGACTGGGATGCTGGACATGATAAACGCTCTGGCCATCATCCATCCTCCAAAGATCCTGAAGAGGATCTGCAGTTCTACCACAATTGTAAAAAGCAAAGCCCTAATTTTTTTTTTTTTTTGTAATTTGGTTGATTAGTTTAATCAGTCTCATAAAATAACACTTTTGCAGATGCGTTTGATTGGAGGAGTCACATTCATCGTGTATTACTGGTTTAACTACATGTGCATACAATACTATTCGGAGACCTCTTCATCTTTAAATGAGATCCATACTTTGAGCATCATTCCTGGAAGGAATGACTTAGGCTGGGCTAACTACATATCCCTATTGCTCCAACTACAGTTCTGCATATTGTACTCCATCAGCCACTGGCTAATGCTGGTGGGAAACTGTAACCTACTTCTGGTTGGAAGGGACTTCTGTCATGATTTGAGAGAAGATGGGAGCACAGTCCAAAAGGTAACACAATTTTAAATTGATTATTAATGTAGTATAAAAAAGTAGCATAAAAAGTAATTTGCATTTGATTTGCATTATGACAGGGTATCGAAATCTACCGGAAGTTGAAGCAAAAGATTGGAGTCATGAATGAGCTGTGGGGAACAAGCGTGATACTTCTGTATGCAATTTATGTATCGTATTACATGGAGTTCACGGACATCCTCATGGGCTTCGTTCTGGACGAGCCTGTGTCATCAGTGGTTACATACTTTTTGGTGAATAACTTTGTGTGGCTGGTGGCGGCGAGATTTCATTCATCGGTGATTAATGATTTGAGTTATAAACTCTGCCATTCATAATAAAAAGTAAAACCAGTCATTAGATGATTTGAATTTTATGGTATGCGAATTAATTATGCTCATTGTCAATTTAGGTCCGGAAAGCATTTCTTCACTGGTCCGGAACCCAAATTGCGGGGTTGTCATCAAACCCTCAAAGATCATGGATCGTTGAGGATGAAGCAGTGTCGATTTCTGCTGCTGTAAATAAACAGACCCAACTTCTGGCGCTGTTGGGAATGAAAAGTGAGCTGGATTCTGAGCCGGTGGCTCTCTCATGTCCATTCTTTGCAGTGACGAATCATTTCCTGAGCTCGGTAACCTAACAGATATTTACTACATGTTCCTTTAAATTAGTAATATTTTTTCTCTGACAAATTATCTTTTTTTTTTTTGCTACTTTCCTTTCTAGCTACTGGGCGTGGTCCTTGCTTACGGGATAATAATTTTTCAGACACGAACTTGCTAACAAGAAGTGTAGCAAAATGAATATTTAATCGAGCATGGGAGCGATCAGTTTATCGACTGACGGACATGAATATGACAGTGACTTTCTGCAAAACATCTCTTGCTACTTTCATTAAAGTATCATTAAGGTTAACAGCAGCATTCGTTTAATTTCACAGGTACATGTCATGTCATGTCATGAATCGGTTGTATAACATTTTTCCGATGGGGCTATGTGCTACTTTCGTATATTTCTCATTGTTAGTCGTAACATAACTTTTACTCTGTCTCTGTTAAAATTGGAATTTAAAAAAAAAACAGTAAAAAACGAATAATTTATTATGGCTAGCATAAAATCACGAAACATGGAATGAATGAATATGTTTCGAATCAATTCAAGGTAATTTTAATAATATAGGTAAGGTACACTACGTACGAGTATCATACTTTCGCTTTTTCATGGTTTTCCCAACATTTTCATTTTCTCCAACTTCCTTTATTTTTTCGGATGCACTTCATGCCAATAAATTACATAAAAATCCATCATGCATGCATAATTTAATGGCACTTGCCAAGGAAAGGTTCTCCCATTTTGGGGAATCGTGAAACAACTGGTCTTTCTTCCATTTTATTGAAAGTATCGAAGATCTTTCAGAAATGGAAGATATTCCGGGATTTAAATAATAATTTGATGAAGGGAAATCTTCTCAAAATGGGCTTCAGAGGGAAGGGAAAATCAATCCTTTGCGAATCAAAGCGATTGACTTGATAGAGCTTCTGAGCAAGGAGGGTAATGGCGGAGAAAGGATTCGTCGATTCGATTAAGATGATGCGTCTATAATAGACCTTGACCGTAGAACGGCGCATGTTGAGATTGAATCCATATACAGACCCGGAGCAAAATGCTCGATGTCATTGGTCTGGCTCGTCCATGAGATGGGGCGCGTGTCGATTAACTAATAAAATTATTTTCGATTCAGCAAACTAATTAGCTAATAATTAGTCGTTTTTTTTAGTGCAGATAAGAAAGCATAACTAGCTGAGTGCAACATAATTACAATACAAAATGAAGTTAGTTTCTTAAATGAGAGTTGAGTGATTATTTGGAATGTGAATTTGAAGATTGGAGGTTGATCAACTGCAATTTTATTTCGTCGTATACAATGTCAAAGTTCAAAAGTTAGTAAAGCCCATCGTCATAATATCCCCCATAGCCATAGTCATAGTAGTAGTGATCGTGCATCATCGATCCAGCAGCCAGTCCTAATACAGCCGCATCGGCATATCCCGGTCCATACCTACAGGTTTTAATTTTGTGCCAAAAAAACAAGTCAATTGATTTGATATAGTTCTAGAAAATTTTATGTAGAAAAGTCTTAATCAAGAGCTTTATCAATAAGATAACCTACCCATAATAGCCATAAGGGTATCCATATCCATAGCCGTACGGATTATATGCATAAGTTGGGCTACCAACGACGACCACCTGCGGGCGAGACTGAGCCTGCACAACCACCACTGATTCTGTACCCCCACGGTCCCGTGTCATATACGTCACCCTTTCCGGCTGCTCATCCTCGTCAAAGGAGCACAGCGCAACTGCACAAATGATGAGACCACGAAGTATGCAATGGACCATTTCCACAATCCCAACAGCCACCCTGGAAAAGGCTATCACTATGCCGGTTTGGACAAACACAAGGAGGAGGGTTATCCCAGCCCAGACATAGATCTGAACCTGTTTGCTCTGTAAACAAAAAAAAATTATAAAATGACATGGTTAAGTTTTACAGACATTTACAGAGCTCATTAAAAAAAGTTTTTTTCTTTCAAACAAACCATTTTGTAAGCCACGATCGGGCAAATGTCTGAGAGTGCCCCGATAGACCCCACAGCAATAGTTGCGATCAGCACGGTGTCCTTATTCACCTCAGGCGTTTCATTTGCCAGCATGTAACCTGCTCCTCCAGCAATTGCCAGTGAGATCACCTGTGATATAGGTGAAAGGTTCACTGATTATCTCTTTACAGTTTCCCATTCCCAGATTCAACTTTTTACTTCAACTTACCATGTCAATGATCCCTACCCACATTATACATTGTGGAACTGTGGATTTGGGGGCAGATACTGGCTGTTGGGTAGGACGTGGTCGAGGTTCCAAAGGGATTGGCTTCCCTTCCTTATCAAATCTTAGAGGAATCGGTTTCCCTTCCTTATCCAGAACGGGCTTCCCGTCGGGCATGATGTAAATTGGAAGAGGTCGCCCTTGGGCATCCTTCGGTCTTTCCATTTCTTTCCCATCCGGACCAATAATAGGCGGGGGAGGAGGAGGAGGCTGCGGAGGTGGATCTTGGGAAGAGGATGACCCTACTTCAGCAGGAGATGAGGATGATGCCACCCGGGCCGGAGATGTGGATGACGCCACCGGAGCTGGAGATGCGGATGACGCCACCGGAGCTGGAGATGCGGATGACGCCACCGGAGCTGGAGATGCGGATGACGCCACGCGAGCCGGAGAGGCCGATGACGCCACCGGGGCAGGAGCTGTTTTCTCTGCAGACGACGCTAAAAGGGGAGGGGGCTCTGAGGAAGATGATTGTTTATGCTTCCTATGCTCCTTCTTCCCCACCGAAGGGTCTTCAATGGGTTCTTTGGAGGAACCACCCTCACTACCCTTAGCACCTTCATTACCCTTACCTCCCCCAACACCCCTACCACCCCCACTATCCTTTTTCACTTCTGACATTATCTGTCTGTCGGGGTTAAGCAAATTCACCGCTAGGTTGCTCATGCTTGAAATGTTATATATGTAGATATATTTATTTTATTTACAAGGAGTCGTCTTCTTATTTACAGATCAGTTACAAAATGGGAAGTTAATTAAAATTGTGGAACAGGGAGATGGAATTTACCTATTTATATTGGGGACGCTTTCACATCCTCCCATATCCCTAGCCTAATCAGATTTCATGCAAAGAAGAAAAAACTACTTTTTTAATACATGTACAAAATTAATTAACTTTTTATGGTGTAGATATTTCTATGATGATGATGATCAATGATGAAGATTGGGTAATTTATTTAAATGATCATGATCATTCAGAAAGAAAGCAGAGCTATAGGTGAAGCGGAGCAATTCAATGTTATGCAAATTAGGTGTATGCAAAGTATCGGATGCGATGAATGAACTGTGTGAGATAATGAGACCAGAATGAGCCTAGCCAGCGCAGCGCAGCAAGTCGAACAAGGAACGAGCTAAAAGCTTCTGCCCAATCCGCTTTTTGAGAAGAATTTTGATCTCTTTTTCGTTTTCCTGTGCTTTTTTTGCAAAAACCACAAAAATGAAATGCTTTTTTTTTGTTGAATTTAGCAAAAGTTTCAGATTCTTTTTCACCTCAAGCACCATCTTGCCGATGTGGCTCGTTAACTTTTAGTTTGACAATTAATAACTCAATTAAGTTAAAATTAGTACGTGCAAAAGAGCATTATTGCTTCGTGTGGTGTGTGGAGGCTCTGCTCTCAAAAAGATTGGAAGTTAAAGTTAATGTAGATTAGTTAATTTAAGTTGGTAAAGTGAAAGTTAATTTAATTATGGCTGATATTCTCGATTTGGGAATTATTCACGGAGGGGACAACATCGATGACTTGGTTTATGATGGTAAGTTTAATGTGGTGGGGGGTGGCTGGGTTAATTGTCAGTCCCTCAATTTAGTTAAATGATAATCAGCTGGTTTTCGTTGTTGTTGATTTAATTTTAATTAATGAGTAGAGTCGGAGAAGAATTTTTTTAATTTAAATCAATGTTAATGTTGTCTTTCCGATTTATTTTTTCGTTTTCAGTTGGAGTTGGACATCCGAAAACATCGAAGGAAAAGGTGATGAAGCGTAAGGGACGGGGCTTCTCTGATAAGCCGGACCGGAAGACTTTAGATAATTTCGAGTGCGAGAGTAGCCTAAATGTTGCTAGTGAGGTCTCCGGAACAGATGATCGAGCTCAGCGATGTAAGCTTATCACTTCACACTTATGGTATCTTGCCTCTTGCCTGCCTGATTACAGATTAATAGTTATACATTATAATCAAATCAGCATTGTCGACGTATTTATATTTTATATGCTTTTTTCTCATTACAGCTGCTGACGGTTGGATTTTGATAGTTACTGGGGTTCATCAGGAGGCTCATGAAGATGATGTCAACGAGCTGTTCTCTGATTATGGAACGATCAAGAGTCTCCACTTGAACTTGGATCGACGAACGGGCTTTCTCAAAGTGAGTAAATATATTTTTAATTGTATTGTAGTAGTGACCCTTGTTATCCGTTATTTGCAATCGGTTAGGTTTTTTTGAAATTCATTTAATGATTGTTTTAATCTGAATCCTTAATTTTAGGGTTATGCCTTAATTGAGTATGCGCACTTCAAGGAAGCTGCTGCAGCCAAGAATGCCTTGGACGGGGAGGAATTTTTAGGAAGTGCGATTAAAGTGGACTGGAGCTTCGTGAAGAAACCTCTTCAAACCGCCAGCCGCCGTTCTTCACGTCGCAGTATTCAGAGGATGACGATTGACTGAAATGATCATAATTAATATTGTTCTTGTCCTGTATCCCCATCCACACACTCACGGTTAAAATAATTTCTTCCGGTTCGTTTTTTCAAAAATGTATCAATTGTTCATTGTTCCATCCCTATTGTTTTACATGACCCATTCAATGTTCAAATAAAGAAATAATTTAAATATTACAGGTTTTAATTCAGTTGAATTTAATTAATTTGTTGCTCTTATAACCTATTAAGATAAGCAAAAGAAAGCAAACTAGGATAAGAAACATGAATCTAAGTTAAGAAGAAATTGCCAATTTCAGAGAGTCAAAAGTAAACGTAATTTAGGAGGCCCATCCAGTGCGACCTGTCGAAATCTAGAATGTGCAATGAAGAATTAAGTAGCGTTTCAATAGATATTTCTACCAAGTTTGGTCACCTCGTCAAGTGCATGACTTATCAGCACGCATATGATAATGAGTAGTTAACGTTTTATAAATTGCACTGTTTAAAAAAAACCCACCATACAAACATTTTAAAGTGTACGTCTGCAATTTTACCTCAATTTCGAATAATATCCATCTATTATTATTCCATTCTGCCACATCCACAGCTAACACTCATTCCTCATCATTCGTTTACAGTACAATGCGGCCTCTCGTGATAACTATATTCATCTAGCAATTTCAATTACAGTAATTGAAAACTAATGGTCCACCACCACCAGCTGGTAACAAAAGCCAGAACAGTTTACCAAAATTTTGAACCAACAAAATTATACCTCTTTCTGCACAGGCTTCTCATTTCTGACACATAATTTTACCGGACCGAATATTATGAGGTTGCACAGTATAAAGTGTAGACGGAAGTGGCGGATTCCATTGAGGATAAAATGGCAAGTCGGCAAGTAAAACATTTCAATGAACGATATTATGGCCCATTCATTCAACTCATGGAGTACCGACAGCGACGACTTCCGGCTAAATTGTTCCGATAAAAATGTTTTTAACCTTGATCTTACTAATCATCATCGTCCAATTGGGTTGGGGTAAACCGAGCCTAGAAGAATTCCTACCTGAGCTACCTCCCGAAGAATTCACAAGAATCACAGCCGG
Source organism: Lepidocyrtus violaceus (assembly GCA_034696905.1). Taxonomy (NCBI): domain Eukaryota; kingdom Metazoa; phylum Arthropoda; class Collembola; order Entomobryomorpha; family Entomobryidae; genus Lepidocyrtus; species Lepidocyrtus violaceus. The sequence continues at coordinate 7,141 of JAQGAI010002397.1, forward strand.
AGTGAATAAAATCCATTTTCTTTTGAGAGACAGGAGGTTTGCAGAATTTTCTTTTGAGATTTTAAATTAAGTGAATTAAGCTAACAATTAAATTAGTATCTAACTTGTTTATTCAGTAAGAGCGATTGGCATCCTTTGCTTCCAACCGATGTCATCCCAGACAGTATCTGGGTCCCGGGTGGGGATGTCATATTCATCATTCATGGATATACTTACAAGCACTGGCAAACGGTGGAAGAGAAAATTGAGGAACAAGGAATATTCGACTTGGGAATCGGTAAATGTTTTGAGGTCAAAGGTTAAAACCGGTCAACATTCTGTAACTCGCCCATTGTCATTTTATTGCTATTTCTTCTTGACATTTAATGCAGCGTATGCCGACCACAACAGCTCCTACAACGTTTTCATTCTCGAATGGACTGAACTTTCCTCGGAAGTATTGGCCAGATATTGGGTCGCAGCGCATGCCACCAGATTTGTTGGTTTGTTATACAGCCTTCTTGGAAATGGCGAAAAGTTATTATTAGGCTGTGTTTTAATGGGAAGTAATGTTCAAACGTTTTAGGGGAAGCCGCTGCCAAATTCCTCGTTCGAATTTCCAAGAGCGGCCACATCACGGATTGGGATAGGGTCCATGTGATTGGATTTTCCTTGGGAGGTCATACGGTTGGGGTGCTTGGCGCAAAAATCCAGGAATTTGTGGGGGTCAAGATTGGAAGGATAACTGGGTTGGACCCAGGTAAGGTCATTGGATGTTAATTGAATTCTTACAATTTAGCCAGGAAACATATTTGAAGAACTAATTTTTGATGGTACTTAGGTAAATGCAAGTTTTGATTTTTATAGCTGGTCCAGGCTTTGACGTGAATGAAGACAAACTACCCAAAGACCTGTCCGTTTTCTTGGATAAAAGCGATGCAAAATTTGTTGATGTACCTGAGTAGATTTTTTGGCTATCCAATTAGCTAATCTTATTCTTATTTCGTTTGATGGCGAATGAGTTAAAATGATTCCAATCAATCCTAAATTTATCTTAGATTATTCACAGCAATCTGAAGCCTCCTGAGGAAGATTCCGTTTTGGGATATTTTGGAAGCTGTGTGGCAGCTGGACACGTAGACTTCTATCGTAATATGTTTGACAATTCCTGTATGAACTGGAACTGATTGGGAGGTGGGAACATATATTTTCACTGTTTTTTAAAACAATTTTAGCGGATGGAGGTGTACATCAAACGGGATGTAATTCTGCAGATGACGTAATGGGTACGGTAAAAAGATATGTATTTCCGCTAAAATATGGATAATTACACAAAACGGAAGTGATAAGATAAGATATCTTTGTTTTATGGATTTGCATTGTAGAGGCATGCTCCCACCACAAGGCACCTGCTTATATGAGACTCTCCTTGAAGAAGAAGTTTGTGGCCTGTCCATGCCAGGACTGGGAGACTTACCAGGCAGGAAAATGTAACTGTACAGTGGAATCGGGAGGGTCGTTAATGGGAGAACCTTGCCCTTCCAGGTATTTCTAATATAAAATATCTCACAGTGCCCCAGTACTTTTTTTTTTGTAAAAGTGATATAAGTAAGGAGGTAATAATTAGAATTGCCGTTAATTACTTTTCAGTGCTTCAGGAAAATACTTTATCCAGATGGAATAATAGAAAGATAATTGAACCTCCGCATTTTTTATAAATGTACACAAAACTAATAAAAATGAATCATGTGCAACAAAATAAGACGGAAACTATTTACTCAGCGATTCCCGAAGGCAATACATTGTTTAAAAATAATAATTTAACTTTAATAAATTAAGTAGTATCTTCACAATAAGTGGAATGAGCAGGATGGAGTGCAATTGTTTGGAGGTGCTTGTTATCCTTGCCAAATCCCACTATTGCGGTTACATCCGCCACGGTGAAGACGGAACAAAACTGTGTATAAAAATGTGAACAAAATAAACTTTAAAGAAAATGTTCGCAAAAATATAGTTCCATTAGAAAATAAGTATTAGTATCTACCGTACATATATTAAATCTCCGAGCACAATTAAGTTCGCACTGATTTCCATACGTCCTTCGGTTGCTCCCGCAGACTGGTAGAAAAATGAATGGACAGGCGCACCGACGAAAGGGTGAAAGGGCAGTTGTCTCATCCGCAGTGAGCACTATGGCCATAGCCATAATTAAAAAGGCTGCTAAAGATGTTAGCTTCATCCTTTGTCAGATGTTGGGAATGGCTGGAGTGGAAGCAGGATCGACAAAAAAAATGTTGCGAGTTGAGCCGATCCCAGAGTAAAATTACAACTGACAATGACTAGTCGACAATGTACTTCTTTATAAGGATAAGCAATTTGTTGCACTTTATAGTGTTGGTTTAGGCATAGTGGACTATTTAGAAGAAATTTTTTTAACTAAATGACACCGTCATTGATGGTACGATATGATGGTTTTCCCTTTCCTAGTTTTTTTTTGCATTGATTTTATTTTATTTGCAATTGGTCATTTAAAATTTTGTCATTTCCAGACCAGAAGAACTAAATAATTAAGCTCTATTTAGTAAACCTACAAAGAAGGCATTTCATTTCATTGACTGATTGATTATTGACGACAATGCTTATGAAACTCATCCGTTCTATTTAAAGAATAGCTAAACCTAGTTTTAAAAAAATCCTTAAATTCCGCTTCTTTGACGCTCACAGATTTCGGTAAGGTTAAGGTTTACTGAAATTGGATTTTCCTTCGAAGGTCACACTGACAAATTTTAGTAGTTCATGTTCAGGAGTTTGATTTTGTGCTGCTGTTTTAATAGAATTATGTTTCATGTTGCGGTTAGCCAAATAATGTGCTATATCCATTTATAAGCTATAACAATTAATTGACGCAGAAAGTAATTTAAGATTTCATCTTCCAGGATTGGGTAACAAACAAAACCGCTATACCCAACCTATATACACTATATGATGCTGTTGACATTACGTAATTTCAATTTCAGGACGTTTCTTGATGCAGATGTTCATTTCCGTCTTCCCTCCCAAAATTTTAAGGAAAATTTGTGAATCCAACAAACAACGCATTTCTTCCTCACAGTTTTTCATTTGTATGCATATGGGTATGTTAGCCTTTCCATGCATTGTAAACAGCAGTGTGTTGGATATATTTGGAGACCGGATATAGAACCGCAAATATTTCCAGGAAATAATTTATAGGAAACTATAGGGTTTATTGACTTTTACATATTGTTATTTTGAGAATAATAAACTATTTTTAGGAACACACACCTGACCAAACTTCTTGTCTAATTGGTTTGGGGTGGTTTACAGAAATTCAGTCACCAAAAATGAGAAAAATGTAAACAAGGCTCTAACTTTCAAATATGGTAAAATATCGTCACATACATCTAGTCAGAAAAAAAAGTCATAATAATATAATAATGAACGAGATGACTAATCTACCTGTTTGACATAGGATACAGAGCAGATAAAATATACGCATGAAAATGACATCCTGCATTTTTTCACCATTGCCATATTTAGCAGATAAAAAACAAAATGCTTAAATTTCATATTCAATCCACTAACATTCCACGTATGTACGTAGTATGTATAATGTATGCCTTGGCTTTGCTTGCCGACAACATGGAATTGCTTTTAAAAATAAAATTCGCCTTTCTGACCTACTTTGATTTTTGCAAAGATTTGTATACACAGGCAGAGGTTACATAACATGTGTAGTGCAGTTGCACTTTTGCGAGAAAAAAAAACGAACGCAAACGTAAGCAAATCAGACTACAACCTTTTTACGACCGACTCTTCGGCTGAAATGGCAATTTTTACCATTTCATGACAGAAATGATGTGGGTGGATGGTGGATTAAAAAAACTGAAAGTGTGAGAACGTCATCGGCAAATTACTGAAAAAAAAATTAAAAAAACGAATATGTTTTTATGTTGTAGCACACTTTACCACACGGATGGAAACGATATGGATGAGCTTATGACAAGTATTACAAAAAAGATATTTATGGATTTAAGTATATTTTTGGAATCTACTTTAGATGCAGTACCGCAAAGCGTTTTTGGAACATTTCATCCTCGCAATTCGCAAAGAAAAGGGTAACTTTCATTCCAAGTTCCACTCCTGAATCTTCTTATTCCATTTCAGCCTGCAAAATTTCTCACTCTTTTTTTTCTTTACATTTTACAAAATTAAATACAACTTAAATTAGCTTTAGATTGCAAGTAAACTGAACTGCCAAGAAATAAAATAAATAATTTCTGTAATTCTGTGGAAGCCGGTTATCTAAGCAGCAGTCATCATAATGGAGCAACGTAAATATTTTAATCTTTATCAATCTAATTATTGCATGTTTTGTTTTACATTGCAATCCGATTTAACGGCAAATTATTGATTGCTGTTCTTCATATCATCTAGAAATCTTGGATTTGGCTGTTCAAGAGCACAACAAATACAGGAAGAAGTTGGGGGCTCGGGAGCTCGTGGGCGATCCTACGGTACGGGATAACAATGTCATTTGTTTGTGATTTAGACGAATCATCCTCTGATTGTTTGATGTGATTGTTCATTGTTTTCAGATGCACTCGGATGCTCAAAGGTATGCCGAGTTCTTGGCAGCCTCCCACCGATTCGAGCCGACAACAATGGGAAAGTATGGGAATCAAGTGGCCATGTCCTACCAGCGAAGCAAAGCTGATGCCATGAAAGACGCGATTAGTCGGTGGTTCGGCAATAAATCCAGTTACCGGCCTTTTGAACTTCACTCCACTCAAGTGGGAGTCGGGATCGCCTGGAGTGATCATGAGAATAAGTGGATTATCGTGGCCTTCTATTACCCAGCAGCTTTCTAAGATAAAAAATATCAGAGATGAATTTAGACTGGAATATTGAAGGGAATTTTTAAATACTGCTGCTTCCGAAATATTCTTTTAAAAATATGTAAATCCACGTCCACGAGCTTCTTATTCACTCATTCAGTTATTGGAGACTGACTGCAATACTCATTCGTCAGATTTGTTTTAGATATTAATCGAAACTAAACTTCATTTTGTGCAGACTTTTTTAATAACATAAGTATTTCTAATTCTAAGCTTAAGAGTAAGTCTATGATTTGTTGTAATCTTAAAAAATCAATAAAAAAAATCTCAAGGTCACCTGAAGTATTTGTATATTTGTTTTACGTCTGTGAATGAACCAAACCGTACTTGACAGAAATTTACTTTAAATCTGCTTCATCC
>JAQGAI010002398.1:0-12395 GCA_034696905.1 Lepidocyrtus violaceus
CGAGCTTTTTATGTTTTAATTAAAATTAAAACGATATTATTTTAGTGTTTAGAGAATTTGAACTATTTATTTGCAGTACAAATAATTGGTGTGTCGATGAATTCACCATCGATTGTCTATAGTTATAAATAATAGTGATAAAGTTCAATTTTATATCACCTTCTAATCCTCTTGGTGTCTCAGTAGTACTCTCATTCGTATCATGGGTTACGTTGCGCGTTGTCAATCAAGGTCAAGCGCAAACGGCACGGCTATGTGAGACCTGTGTGCGTGGGACTTTCCGTTTTCTGGCAAGCGCAGACACGCCGAATGAATGAAGGAGTAAAGAAACTCAATCCTAACAAAGTTTTAACTTTCAAAGTTTCGGTTAACCGTTACGAATCTAACAAACAAAAACGAAAAACTTCTATGTACCCCGCTTTTTTAAACAACTAAATCAATTGGATAGATTTTAAATGCACGGCCTTTTTCACGGCGCACGCACGACACGACGAATTACACAAGGGCACAAGGCAGTAATGCTAATGCATGCAAATCGGACGATATTCCTTCACCTTGTTTTGTTCACAAAACAGAGAAACATAAAACATTTGCATAATCAATGCTACGCAGAGCTTTTCACTTTGTCATAGTCATTCCTTGGGAGTTTTGTTTCCTCACAGGTTTTGTACGCCTTTGTACTGCACCGAATTTTGATACATGTTTTTATAAATAAAAACTATTTTCTCCTTTTCCTGAACAGTCAATTTGCAACAGATTTTTGCTGCATTTGATTAGTTAGGTTATAACTATTTATGAACTTACTATCGAAGTGATGAATACGGATGATATTAAATTATCAAATAAATGCTGTCGTAAAAAATCAGTTGAGCTTGAGATAATTGAGAAACATTAAAGTGGGAATCGGGTTGATTGATTGTTTATTTATTTACAGACATTTGAAAAATAAAAAACGCATTTTTAGAGTACAACTATCATCGCTAACTTATAATGCGCATTATTAACATTATCATAAATATTGGGACAGGTGAGAATAATCAGCGTTCATTACAAACCTTCTTTTCCATTACATAATCCAACTTAACTCATACAAACCCATACTTAATTTTTCCCTCGAGATTTAAGCAATCTACACATTACATTACAGACATACTTATTTACTCGCAGTTCAACTTATTAATTAAATCCCCAAATCAAAATAGGATGTTATAAAAGCGCCTTATCTAACAATAATACTATTGCATATTGTACTACTCTTTGAATCCATACTATTGCGAAAAGGTAAGAAATCATCTATAGTAGAAAAAAGATTATCTGCGACAACGACAAGGAACGATTGTGTTTAAAGTTACCTATTTATAATAATTAACGATATAGAGGTAAATCGAACTGAACATTTTAATAAAGAGATAATAAACCTTGCTAATAAATATAGTACCGTTTGGACTAGTAATACATACACCCAATTAAATTGATTATACTATTTGCACCTGATCATGACCTATAATTATTCCGCAAAAGCCTGTTACTGTACATTGGGTGAACTTAACATTATAAACTCTAAATCTCAGATGTAGTTTTACGATTCATCGACACAACCTCCATTTTTAGTAGTTTTATATTTAGTAATAATAAACGCTAAATAAACGTCGTAAACTATAGAAAAGTATATCCTTTGTAACAATAATGCTTGCGAATCCAATTAAATTGATTAGGAACAAAAACCTATAAACGAGTGCGGGTATATGTATCGTTTAAAACTGTCATTTTTTTAAGTTTCTTTGATTTAGGTCAAACTTCATCATATTCATTATTACCTAAATAAAAACTAGTTTAGCTGCGAAAGATTATTCGTTAGTAAAAATCTTGTTCGACATCACTCAGCTCCGACATCGAACTTTCTGAATCCGATGAAAGGATGCTTTCATCCTCTGCTTCAGGTTTACTTTCCGCATCGCCATCTTCAGATGTCTTTTTTTCTTTCCCCAACTCTCGAGCGTCTTCTTCTGATGCGTATTTCTTCACATATTCTGCAACTTTCTTCTTGTACTCTTCTGGTTTGTGAAGGTGCAAGGCAGCAGCGTTTTGATTTAAGGGATCCGTTGCATTAGGATACGTCAGGAGTTGTGGAAGAAACGAGTCGAAAATGTTGGAAAGGTCATACAGAGCTGTCCAAGCTTGATTGATGACATCAAGGCAAACAGTTCCGGAAACTTCATCTAAAGCAAACGATAAAACAATATATATGTAACAAACCATTCATTTTCCATACTAAAATCGACTTCAATCCTAGTATTCTATAAACAATAATATACCAACCTATATTTGGATGATAGATTTTGTTCATAAATCCAATCGAGGGTGATTTGAATGGATAATTTTCAGGAAGATGAACGCGAACTTTCCAAACACCTCCCTCGTACGCTGTCCCCGACGGTCCATATACTTTCACGCAGAACTCATTCAAGCCATCAAGCATTGTGACCTCATGAGTTTTCGACTCCATTAATTTGATCACGTCAGCGTACATTCTCCTTTTACCAGCTCCAGGAGACGACATCTTGAAGTAATTATCGTGTTATGACACTTCTTCGGCAAAATACCTTAAAAATCCTGACCAAAATTATAACTTACAACTTCATTCCAAAGTCGCGATTAATTAAACTCAATAATTAATTTAATATCTATTCATTACTCGGACAATTCTCTCCACAGCACAGCCAACAGTTGAACAGTCGATCTAAACAGGAAGCCACCTGACTTGACCTGACCTCCAACACCTAGTTTCAGTTCCGCTTCACCCAGCCGTGACGTCAATGACGACTGTCACTGTCTTTGATACTTGTCCTCCACTTTTGAATCTCGTACAGTCAACAGTTGTACAGGAAAAGCTACAATACAAACAAAAAAGGCAAATGATGACATTATAAAAATAACTACTCAATTAGCTCCATTGATACATGCACAACAGAAACAGATGTCGGACTTGACCAGACGCAGACTACGTATCTACACAATTCAATTAATGATTAACAACATAACAATAACAATCCAAACTAAAATACTTATTTAACGACATCACTCCCCAATACTTACTTTTCCACTTCAATCAAAGACCACGCACGGCACTCCCAATTTCAACTCACACTTTGCTTTCACCCCCACTTACAAAAAAAAAAGTCCAGTCAACTCCCAAAAAAGCTTTTCTTCAACCCAGTTAAAGGAACAAAGTAAAATCACTGCATTACTCCTCCCTTCTTGATTGTTGACTGAAATGATGATTATGATTGATGATAACACCAATTTACTTAACAGGACCCAAAATCCCAAAAACTGACTTATTCTTCAGCGATAACGAATCCAATTCCAATCAACCTTTTAACTATCTTTGAAGACTCACGGGCCCAAATCATGGTCCAATGCAATGTTTACAAAACTAACTGAACTATAAATCTCCTCCACATAAATGCACAAAAATACAATCCCAAAACATTTACGACCAACTGATATGATGTGATAGAGACAGGGTCACATCAACTTCAACACATCACAACCATCAACACGAAAATATGACTCTCTGATCATATGAGATTGCAACTCAGCAAGACGAAATGGGAAAGTAAAAAGGGAATGAGCTCTGCAGCTGAGCAGCAACACAAAGCACACGAAACCAAGCAAGTCAACCAAGACGTTTTTTTCTTCTCTATAAAAAGTCCAACAAGCCTTATAAAAAAGTGCATTTTGTTCTTCATGATATGATATAGGCATATGCAAAGTAGGTGGATGGAGGTGGAGTAGTCATATAGCCTGAGAGTCAGCTAGTGTGAATAAAAATGAGAAAGTTCACTTCGCTCTCTTTCGAAAAAAGAAGTTGCTCATTCATGAATTGATTGTTTGGATTGAGCAGTTTTAAAAGGATTGAGTAGTAGTGAAGTGAGTGAGTAGAGAAGATTTTTTTGAAGTTGAGAGGTTTGGCGGGGGTTCGATTTCAAAACTGGGTTGGGATCTTCGCGTGATTTATATTCTCTTCAAAAGGAACGGTTGAGTTCAGTAGGTTGTAAGAAAAACGGTGACGGATAAAGCGTTTTGATTCGATTTGAAACTTACTTACCACTCACGTAAAGCGTCTTGAATGTTTGCGGAGGCACTTGGAGGGTGGTGAACAGAAGAGGCTTGGCTGGTGCTGGTGGGGTGGGGTTTGGTTTGGAGTGAATAGTTCATGAGGAACTTTTTGGAATTTGGAACTGACAAATAAGAGTGAACAAAAGCAAAGAAAAAGTTGTGAAAAAAGGGTTAATGTTAATTGATTTCGATTAAAGATTTAGGAAAATGGCAGCAGCAGACAGGAATCCCCGTCGACCCATGCCCATCATTAAGAATCAATTAAGACCGTTGAGTGACTGGGTGGGCTACATTAATGACTTTGTGGTCTGCCCTTATAATGAGAAGCACGTGATGAAGTATCACAATCTGATGCGTCACCTTGTCAAGTGCGAAAGGGTAAGGTTTATTTGGCATGGTATGGAAGACTAATTTTAGCATGGTTTTTATTAGAACTTTTGTCATTAAAAAATAATTACATATTTTATTTCGTAATTGAAGTTTGTAATGACGATTATTTGTTGTTTTAATTCAGGAAATGAAAAAGTCTCAAGGTTTGGGGGAAGATGAGACGCAGACGCTTCCCTCAGGGTTTGAGCGTTGTCCGTATGACAGTTTACACCGTTTCCGGTCCGGGATGAAGGAGGAGCATTTTCGGGAGTGTAAAGCTAGGGCATCCGATCTCATCGCTCGTATTGAAGCAGGGGAAAGTAAGTTTTTGTTTTCGATTCAGAAAACAATGTTTTTTTAATTATTTGTTTTTTTTAATACCATTTAATCTCTCGGTGGTGATTTGCTAATTTCTAGGTATCAAGGACGTAGATGATCGATACGACTTCAAGGAGTGAGGAACCTCAAAGTATCCTCAGTTTATTTTCGAACTTTCATGTAGCTTGCTAAAAAATAATCTTAATGAACTTCCGGTGCGGATCCACCATTTGTTATCACTGCACATTTAAAATAGTTTATTATCGATAATGGTAATACAAGGTTATACATAATATAGTAGATATAATTTTTTATACTTTCAGATATATATATATGTGTATGTATTCATATCGATATATTATATTTGTAATAATATAAGAAGTTATAGTAGTTACATTTTTTTGTTTTGTTACTCCTTCCTTTTTTGATATATTTTCAGTCGGAAAATATAGAATATGTGCGATACTGATAAATTTTGGGCTTTTTTCTTGTTATATTTCTTTATATAAATCATTTTGTATCGGTAATTGCAATTCTGGATTAGATCCTGTAATTAATTAAGACTAATCCAGTCGTTCCGCCATTCTCTCTACTTACGCCGACATGCTTAATTATAAATATTCATATTCGTCATCAATCATATTTAATGTTCTGTAAGTTAAAGTTTAGCCATCTTATCAAAATCATAGTGTGCTACATGTTCATATATTTTTTTTCGCAATAATATCTCTTTCCTTCCATTTCACTTTTTTCTAACCTGTCTAAATTCGCAATATCCATCATCATTGCTTTTGCTATCACACTCCCGCCCGACGACTGTTAAATTCTTAAATGCTTGCCAGTATATTACATTTTTTTTTACTAAACACTAAAAATGTATCTTTAATTGACTTAAAAGTGTCCAGACTAGACCGTTAGTCTTTTATTTTTTTTACGACGAAAAGTGTTACTTCAAAATATAATTATATAAAAAAGAAGTAGTGACAACGATGAATTGTATTTACAAATATTACATATCTTTGGTGTAACGCTGTAACGGTTTAATACTCCCGATCCCGACTAGACTTTAAAAACTTTAAGTTAGGTTACCTTTATGTATCTTACGTATAGATAAGCATACCTAATCTATTTTCTCATTATGACAAGTACAATAATTTAACTGGAAATAAACGGATTTGTAATTCTAAAATAAAGTGAGTATACAAACAAAACACACTCGCTGACGTCATGTAACTTGATGTAACTTGTAATATATCCTGTTACATCGATCAAGTCGTGGATAAGTTTTCTAAAAATAAATATCGAACGCAAAATAAATACTTGTTACACATAGGTATTTACATCCTACGATATCTTTTAATTGGTAAGGTGTGTTGTGTAATTTTAACCGGATAAACTGCAAGGATCATAGATCGGTTCAACTTTAATGTAAATAAGAAATGTTCATCCTGTTTATCTTTAATCAGAAATGTTTACAATATGCAATTAGCTCATCATGTGGTAAGCGTATCTTTGAAGAGTTTTCTCCATTCATAAAAAATCAGCAGAAGATCATAAGAATCAGTGACCGACCATTCCAGAAGACAGTGATAATCTATGAATGTCTTATGTAGGTAGTGTAACCGTTAAAATGTGCCCTACTTAGATTAATTTTCATAACATACATTTTTACAAATTCCTGTAAATAAACCATATTATGGCTAGATTTACTCAATTTACATTTTGCTCGCCTATTTAAATCTTCATAGACTAACGCTTACAATTGGCCATACGTTTTACTGTTTAACTATTCATGCATAAACAAGCATAATTTTTTATGGTACTTAAGAATTTTTAATAACTGCATTTCAAAACCGATTCCTGGCATTCCATTTTTCTGAATCGGTATCTTTCTTTCTTACTAAATCCAGACTTGACATTGGAAAGCTGTGAAGCGGTTAATACTACAAACTTGAACTATTTCGTATTCTGTTTAAGTACTTTTTGAATTGACTTCAGTAAAAAATATCATGTGTAAGTTACAATGGAAAACGATAAATGGAATTTATCTTGAATTGTTGATGATGATGTAAGTAGCTTTTTAGCGGCTTGTTGACTGGCTTATTTCTCAAAACTTGAATATAAAAATTGGTCGTATTATATAGAATGTAAAATTATTCATGCCAATATTTATAACAATAAAATCCCTTTATGAATTCATAATCAAGGGCTATGCATCTCTGCAGTACTTAATTTTTTTTTCGCTTTTTAAAGATTTCTTATTGTTAGCACTTATTTTGCAATGCTCTGTCATTATTTCACTCTGAGGAGCTTCCAGTTACTTGGAATGTAGTTTCTGAATTTGTTCATTTAATTTGCGGTACGTGTCGGTTAATTTCTTGTACATTTTCAAGTGTGCCAACGCCAACAGGTTTAACAACATTGAATTATGAATGTGTTACGAGGAATGCATTTAACTTAAATCATAAACACATTTCATACAATTAAATACTTATTATAGTTAAATGTAACAATATAAATTGAGTATATCATCGCGTAACTTTTTGTTAATCTTTTTAATTAAATGAGAATTTTAAGATTTCACCTTGAAAGAAGCTGTTAATCTCTCGTTAATTGTAGTAATAGCCATTTGTAATTCGGAAGTAGAACAGAAATTGATTAATACGTGCTGCGGCTGAGATCTACGTAATTATTTCATCCTTCCTACAAAAACCTTAAGCAAGTAATTAGGGAAGTGGTGCATGTAACGAACTCCATACAAAACAGACTGACTCTTTCCTCATTTTTTCTGTGATCTTGCATTAAATGAATGTTATCCTTCCTCTCGGAGAAGGTTAAATCATTTGACATTGATAAGAATTAGCCACGGGTAAACTATCGCCCGTGCCATTAGACTGTTATATTACTTTCTCCAGGAAGAGGTAAACTGACTGCGAGATCTGACATGTTGAAAACCAAAGCACATTTCATCTTACTTTCTCCTCATCCCGGAAGTGCTACGCTTCAAGGGAAAAATCTCCTTTTAAACCTTTTTGCATCCTGCATACAAAACATCAGTCCAATTAAAGTGGAATACAAAACAAGTGTTGAAAATTTTATACAACTTTTTCTCTGAATTCATTACAAAAAACGGCAGCCCAATTTACATGTTTATAAAAATTGATCTCCATTTACTATCGAGCACGCTTCCCATAATTGGAATCAAATTCAAACTCAATTTAAGTCTAATGATGCAAGGAAAGACTGGCAGCCCTTTTTCCTCCACTTGGAAAAAATATTCTTTTTCCCCATTCCTGTCATAAAATTCTGAGGAAAATGGTATCTCATTCTCATATAAAGTGAAATGACGGTAGAGACGAAGAAGAAAAGTTGGAAAGAAGAATCAGTCCGACCAACATACCAATAAGGTCGATACAAGAACCAAGGCATTTCTAACAATACACTGTCCAATATAAACAAACAAGCCGATCTTGACTCTATTTTTCCTCTCCTGTGAATGACGTCTTCCGAGAAGACATCTCATACATAATAATAGATAGAAATACACGTTTCTATACAGCTCCAGCAATATTGTTTTTTATTCACTTTCCACTTTTATTTTTCTTCGCCAGAAAGGGAAATAGAATCTGGGTTGCTTGGCTGGCTGTCTGGTGAAGAAAACTGGTGAAGAAGGGAAAGAAAAAAATAATCCGAAAATAAAAACATTGAAACCACATTAGCCTTGTTGTCCCGACGCTTTTTTTCTAGCCTTCTTCGCCTTATTCTATGATCACACAGTTGAGAGTATTGTGGAGAAAGTGGAGCACTTGAGGAGTGACTCCACAGTTAGTCAGCTCCAGCTCCTTCAGATTCCTTAGGGTTGAGAGGGAGCATAAGGTTGATGGAGCGATGCTGGTACAACCTAAAAAAAAAGAAATAAGAATTGGAACAAGCCTCGCATTAAATTTAATTTTGGAGGAAAGCAACAGAAAAATCAGAATTGGATTGGATACGGGGGAGTCGGGATCGGGTCGAGATCCAGTAAGTATTCATTATTGCTTGAGTCTAATGCGTGATTTCAATGAGAATGGGAGGAGAACACGCGCTCAATAAAAGGACATAAATAAAGGAAAGTAAATACTTTCTCTTGTGTATAGTATTGACTTACCAGCTAGAGAGAGATACTGAAGTCGCTTCATGGATATGATATGATGGATGGATGGATCACGGATACTGCCACACCATCTGAAAAAATGACGAAGAAAATGCCAAGTAAATTAATACAAATAGTGAACAAGATGATAGGGATGTTGAATGAAGAGGATGCTATTATGTATAAGAAAGTCCCATTCACATCCCACACGTTCGATATGATGGTACTTCGAATGTTATACCTGAGTGACAATACCCGGAGGCTGGACATGGTGGCCAAGTAACCAATTCCAAGGTCTGTGACTAGGGAACATCTGAAAAAAAAAGAAAGAAACAAGTGAAAGCAAAGCTCCATTTAGACAAGGGACGATGGAAATAGAACAGTCAACATTTAAAACATATTTGAAAGGAAATTAGATTTTCCGGTGACTGCGTCTTTCCTTCCTCCTTTTCCTCCCTCCCATATGTTGAAGCCTGAAAGCATTTTGCTCCTATTTTTATTTCTTTTCCCAACAAATGCTTGGTGGAGAAGAAGGAGTGTCGCCCACAATAAATAAAAGTATAATTTCTTGGGACAAACTTTTTCCCTACATTCATTATTCTATGAAAGATACTGTCAAAGTCAGGATAAATAAGCTTTCATTTTTTCTCTAGATCAATTACAGCCTTGGAGCGGAAACGACTGTTTCCGGTTGAGCTCCCATCACTTATTACAATTTTTTTCAAAGAAAAAACGTCCTTTCTCGCCCACAAGTTTAGTGAAAGAAAAATATGGAAGGAAAATTCCAACCCATGTTTTTGCACATTGTTGTGTTGGATTTCGTTTTGTACGCTTATTTTCCTTTTGTATTGTGAAAGTTAGGAAAGTTAGATTTCTTTTCATTTTTATATAAAGTCTCTGGGGTGGTATTGGAGGGATATATTCAGACTAACTTTACTTTCCTCTGTATCGTCGCTCTGTGTTCTTGTAAATCTCAACACTTCTTTTCTCCTTCCAGTCTTTGCCTTTGCCAGGATTCAGTCTAACAATTGTAGGTTTTGGCTTAAACGACCCCTGTGGGAGTACACATGATAAAAAAATTAGCCCGTATATTTTATCCGAACAAAGTCTTTTCCAAGTTATTCACCTGTCAGTGGCGCACTGTGGTAGTAGGATAGATATAGTGATGCATGTGCATGTGGTGCAAGATAAGAAGATAGTTATTAGCAAGTGGCAAGTGAGATTAAATACGGCACAGAAGGGACATAAAAAATAATGTTATTTGGAGTTTGGTTTTGGGACTCCATAATATATATAAGTTCTCTCTACTCTGCTGTTAGGCAAATACTAGATAAATAAAAATAAATTGAAAGTGGAAGTCCTATACTGGTTGTCCATATGCTCAATGCCAATTTCATACACCTGCTCTTGTTTCGAATCCGAACTTGCCAGGAAGTTGGAGCACAAAAATGATTAATGGAAGGAGTCTAAAAAGCTACACGTGTTTTCATTAACGGAAATAATCGTCTGAGGTAATCAAACTCGTATATAATCGTGAAAAGAAAACACTTTCATCGTAAAATTTTATTTCTCCGTTGTTTTGTTTGTTTAGCTCACAGTTGGGAGATGTGACTTGAGGAACTTCTTGTGTTCTGTGCTGTTCCGACACAAACAAAAATGGGAAAATAATTGACTGAGTTGATATTTACAATTATCTTAAAATCTTATATAAGGAAAGTAGGCACTAACATCGCTTAAAATCCAATGAAAGTTTGAGCAGATGCTCATGCCATGATTAACTAGAGCATTTATGTTGCGTTCCTGTATTTGCTATCTGACAGTATAGTAATGTGAAATGTATTATGTTTGACTTTCTTTTTCCCCAGTTTGTGTGGGGATGCCCTTCAATCTCTATTACTCTTCATTAAATATTTAGGTGAGCCTATTTGGGATTAGCAAATGGCTTTGGTCTAGCCATACAAATGGCATATTATAAAAATGCAATTTTTGCGAGCTCTTTTTTATCTATCCCAGTCCATCCTTTAAATTCTTTACAAAATTGTACCAGAGAAGGAAAGTGCGACAAGGGAAAGTAATATGTAGTGGGTACATTTATACTGCGAATGTCATGGCATATTATCTCATCTCATCATGATGAAAGAGAGCAGAGAGACACCGCCCTCGTCCCCAGGTCCCATATGACATTAAATTTAAACATGCTCTCTCTCTTCATTCATCCGCTTCTTATTTTTCCAGTTTGAGTTTTGGGGACAACCGAAACCCAGACATTTCTCTCTTGTGGATTGTCCCATACATGAAAAACCGTACATTTTCTTTCCCTGATGCCAGCCAAGCAAGGTCACTTTCTTTAATCGAAATTCTACGTATGGCATGATGACTCGGTGAAAAGTTTTAACTTCAATATGGATGAAAAATGTCTTCAATCTGGATATTATCCTTTTATAAATTAATACGTTCAGGGAAGAAAGCTGATGTCACAATTCCTTGAATAGAATTGACAAGGAATATGATTTGGTTTGAAAGGATGAGATAAAAAAGGAAAAATATTCGTTTGCAATTTTTCTTTAAAGGAATAACTAGTTTTTTCACTTTCACCTAATGAATTACCTACATCGACTCCTAGTGGGAAGAAAGAAGTTTCCCATTCCACCTTCCAAATTTTGAGAGAGAAAACTTGGCCAGTTGGCAAATCTTTAAACATACACTACTTATGCAAACGAAGGTCCCGTATTTTTAGAAGTTGTTTTTTACAGTGGTTCTGAAAACAGATAATAATTTCATAGTCAACTCCTCAGAGTATGTCTGACTGAGAAAACAAGGTAATTCCAATTCCGTTATGAAGGCCGTAAAAGACATTTTGTAGTTTCATAAGTATTTAGATGGGCGCAGTTAGCCAAAGATGAGGACAGCAAAAAGTCATTACGTATTATCATTAGGAAACGGGAATCTTACAAGTTTGAGAGTGTGGTTGGAAAGCTGGAGCTAACTTGAAGGAACAGCGGAGTTCATTAAAACTTTTCCACTAAAATTCCCCCGATCGATCAAATTCATCTGTGTAATGCGCCAGCAGTCAGTAGAAGTAGTGGTGACTTTCACCACCTCATTATATTGCATGTTCCTCCAAGTAAAGCTCGTTGTGAGAACTTTTCCCTAAAAAAAATCAGCAGCGTTTCTTATAGACTTGACCTGGCTCTTCTTTCTTACCTATCTAAAATTAACGTCTCCAAGCAATTGAGATCGCATGCGATACACTCCAACGAGGCATCCGTAATCCGAGGACACCAGCTCAGGTCCAGAGTCTTCAAAAGGTGGAGATTTTCCGCGAGCACTTCCACACCCTCATCTGTAATCTTGGAGCATCCCGACAGGCTCACATTTCGGAGTTGAGGTAAGCCGGAAACTGGAATATAAAAATATGAGATTGCGTGAGCCGAAGCCAAAAAGAAAGTCAATC
>JAQGAI010002399.1:0-12394 GCA_034696905.1 Lepidocyrtus violaceus
CATATTATATGAAATTTTTTTTCCCTTCATCGTCGTTCATTCCCTCTACTTCTTTTTTCAAAGTTGTAATAAAGCCTACATGATCTCTGTTTGGAGTTGGATTTTTTTTTGGACGGCTCGAAGAAGAATTCTCCTCAGTTGACTTCACATATTAATCCCTGAAAGACTAGTTGTTGTGTTGTGGTCAGCTAGCAGCATTTCTTGTTTTATTCGTCTCAATGAATCCGTCTGTCCCTTCCATCTATTTTACATTTTGCTTCTTTTTTTTCTGCTGACCAGTAGTGGCCACCACCGCCAGCACCATATCAGGATGGCCAAACCAAACCAAACCACCGCTGCTCATCATTATCATCATCCACTGTAGTTCATTCATTCATTTCATTCATTCCTTTTTCTTTGATCATCATCATCATCACATCACAAATATTTTATATCAAAAAAAAATCTGGCATATAACTACCTATTTGAATGTGTAAACTTGTACAGCCATCATATCCATATTTTTCTTATTCTTCTTTTCAAGAAGTGTAATATAGGAAGGACTATTGGTATTTAGGTATTAAATGGACTGTTATCATACTAGACATTATAACAACATGAGCATGGAGTGATGTGATGAGCTGAACTGAGCCAGTGAGCTGAAATATATAATGTTGAGTAAATATATACCCTCACCCTTTTCAAATTAGTGATTGTGATTCATTGAATGTGAGTAAGATCACATGAACTATGTATTTTGCAGAAGGGCTCCAATAATCTCCTGCTTCCCTCCCTAAACATGAATAGGCACGTTTAAATTCGTTAAGGGTGCAGTTAAGCTGAAGCAGAAATGCAACGAGCTTCACCGTAATCTGAATTTGTGGACTGGCAAAGTTGTAAAATTAGCATAGCAAGACAAAAGAAGGGGTAGGCTATATACCAACGATGGGATGCCATTTTTAGGGGGAAGTACTAAGAAAGTACTTCAAAGGAAAAGAAAAAATGACACTTGCAGGATGACCTCAAGGAAATTAAGGGAGAGTCTACAACAAAATGGATGGGAAGGGGTGGAGTGAAATTAAAAAAACAAGTAAATTCCACGAATGCTGCTGGCCATCAAAAGTTCTGTTGGATGCATCGATGGCAATTAATTAAAATAGTAATAAGTTCATTTCTTTCTTTGGAACATAACGGAATGATTGGGATTGATGATGACGATGATGATGGTGATCATTGGTCAGAGTAACATTTTTTATTACAAGCTGAGGCATGCAAGTTTCTCCTTCAATTTTCCTCCCTCCCACCATTATTATGCATCTCTCTTTTTAATGAGGATGAAAGATGAACTGTTTTCAAACTACAAGGATGTGATATTGTGACATACTGAAATAATAATTACTACCCCGTCCATGTCTCGGATATTTTATGTCTGCAATGAAAAATTACCAAATTCTTCTCCTCCTTTTTTACAGTTCATTTGCGGCATCACCTTATCTACACAAGTATTAAGTACTGCAGAGACACTCAACCCTGTTGATCCTGATGAGGAGAGCACGCTACGATATACGATATATCAACAGGTTACCGACACATTTATTCCTCCGAGAGGATTGGATCAGGATCAGAGCAAAAGTAGCGGTCACTGTTAACGAGACTTTTTTTTTCTGCAGCCAAACAAGATCATTTCCCTTTTACACACGAGATCACTTCTTCAAACATGATAGAAATATCTCATGTTTGGTATGTCCCTACACATTGCTCACTTTTTTCCTCAATGTCCATCATCCCTCCTTATCTTTCTCACAATCAGCCAAGTTCACCTTGTTAACGCTATACACACATAAGTAGCATGGTCATCGGCATCAACATCATCAACATCGTCATGATCTTCCCCGTCATTTTATGTTTCATATTATACCGATGCAAAAAAAAGAAGTAACAGTAAGGATGAGTACGGAAGTGAGGATTGAACTGTGTGACAATAAACTGCTGAAGAGGAGAGAGAGAAAAACCACCAACTTGCACTTATCGTTGGAGATGTCAAGCCAAAAAGTAATATTACGAGGACAAGGGGTACCGTCAAATGATCATCATCGTCCTCATCATATCATCATCCTCCTTGCCAAATAATGTTGCATCTTCAAAACAAATCTCTGAAAAGGAGAAGTGACAACGGAATTTTTCTAGTTACGCTAGTTATACCCTTCCCTCCACACATAAAAGGAGGAAAAAATTCAGCTGCAGTTACTTTTTTTTTTAAATATATTTTATATGCATATGAAACATGAAACTTGATCTTTGCCAACAAGTGTAAAAATGAGGAGAAGGAGAAGAAAAAAAAAGACACTGCGTGATAATTATATTTTGTGGCGGATGAAAAGGAGCATGGAATTAGATGAGCATTTGCTAGGCCAATTTTAATCACGATGATGTTGATGATGAGGAGGATGACATTCCTCATCCTTGTTGTCAACCAGACAGACAAACTGAATCTCATTTTTTCCCCTCGTTTGCTGTGGGAGATTATACAAGAATTTTACAGATTACCAAACTGATCTGATATAATATGTCGTCGGTGGACTTGTAATTGTAGTATAATGACTTGTTTACTAGATGGCTAACTGGATTCTGGAAGAGTAGGTATTAGTTTTCATTGAACTAATTTTTTTCCCTTCACATGACCGATATGAAAAAAGGGCAGAGCCAGAGCAGAATTTTTTTTTACTGATTACAAAATCAGTTCAAAATACATGCCAGTTATTAAAGTATGTAATCTGAAATCGCTTGGAGTATAATTAATTTGACTCGAGATGAAACTATTTTATGGAAGAAGAGGAATGTGATCAAGATCATGAATTGAAATGTCGAGTTATTATGGAAGCTTTTTTCATAAATATGTAGTTAAAAAAATTTATACTTGCCTTTTATTATGGTCCAGATGGAGTTGTTGCTTATCAAGCTCCTTTGATTTTCTTTGGAGATCCGATCCACCACTCACAATGTCAAAATTGTACTGATTACAAATTTAGTTTTACGCAAGATACATAAGTCCATCTAGTTTATTGAAGAAATCTTCAGCGTCCCATTTAACTTTAACTGCACTACGTCAGAAAGTGAATGAATGTCAAAATTTTTTAAGCTTTCATACTATGAATAAGTTCCAATCCTTGCACAACTGCTTGGCTGTTGGTAATTTCTCATAAAATGTTTTAATTGCTCAAGTATAATTACGACAAAAGCTATTGTTCCCAAAACAGATTCACAGGCTGGGCTGATCCGTTTCATAGAGTTGATGACCGACTGAATGGATCAATCCTGCTCCTCCTAAAAACCACTAAAATAAAACAATGACAATGAATCGTTTGTAATTTCATGAATGAAATTGCGACGAAACATGGTTGCTACTTGATCTAGAAATTAGTCCATGTCATCAGTGAAATAATAGGTTGAGTATAAATGTAAATCTCGGAATCCAACACATTGCAAATATGTAAAATGTGTTATGAAAAGTTAATAAAAGTATGATGAATGATGATGAAATGGCAATTATATATCCCTATCATCAGCAATTTTCTTCATAACAACTATCATGAACTAAATGGGATAAACTTACATAAATGCCTAAACGTTTGAGTCTCTGTGGATTGACAATTAGTCAGCCAAGCTACTAGCAATCTGATGAGGGATATGCTGCAGTTTATATTTATTTGGCAAATTACTTTTGATGGGATGATTATACTGTTAATTTACGGGCAATGCCATATGAATTAAAATACCGCCCCCGTCATTAGTCATTGGCCGTCAGTCCTAATAATCCGCACCATTAAAGCCTGAAAAGTATGCAGTTTATGCAAACAACATGCCCGTTGAATATGACTGGATGTACGCAAAACAAACAATCTAACTCTGTGTTAAATATTTATAATTAATTAGGCGTAATAATGCTAAGTGAACCATTTGCACTTGTTATGTGACACAAGGACTTTGCTCCAAAATTGTCTATGTCAAAGTGGGTCTGTCTGTGTTTAGTTTTGTGAGGACGGCGGGGAGTAGACAACTATATGATATTGAATTAAATTTTTCTAACCTTTCTGCAAAAATCCTTCTTACTTAAAATTTTAAAGACGCACATAACAGCTAATAAAGTTTTTTTTAAAAGAGATTCCATGTAGGACATGATGATAGCAGCAGAGTAATCAAGATTGTGATAAGGTAAGGATTTGATTCACAGAAAAGAGAAGATCGTGCATGCAGTGCATATCATCATCACCATCATCATTCATCCATCAGAGACGACAAAGAGCCAGTGCTGTTAAATGCACTTAATCCTATAAACTTTAAGTATTAAACATAATAGCACGGAATAGTAAACAGCGTTTTCCATTTAGGTAATTTAGAAAAAAAAGTATTCAGACTGTCTGGTAAAAATATTGAGGTAGACTGCGAGGAGGGACAGACAGACAAATAAGTCTTTCTTTTACATGACATATCATGCCACGTCACGTCACAAGATGGGATACACATATGATAAGGGATTTTTACAGACAAACATATCCTTCTGCTTTCTCATTCCATTTTTTTAGTATTCGCAATTAAGACGCAATTTGTGGAAAATGGAGAGAAATAAGTTTTTAAACGAGCTAGATACTAGACCTAAACAACATTAGGCGATTAAGTACGAGATTGATTACGACTTTGCTACAGCTTACTGGAACAGTTTGGAGCACATCTTTATAAATGTCCCATTTTCTTGAAGCCCAGTCAAGTCAATAGTTTTCTACCTCAGACTTTTTTTTGACTTTCATACTTATGTTTTTCAATTTGTTGGAATGGAAATGCAACGTATTTTAATAAAACAGATGGATATCATGCTATCTGAAGAGTTATATCTGTATCACTATGGCTGTTATCATTTAATCAATCCGTTTTCAGGAGCCACACATGTAAAAAGATTAATCAGCCAGCACTTCACTCACCAACAGATCGTGCCATTACCCCTTTACGTTATGCCACATGATAAGTCTATCACTCCAAACCCATTTTTATCGGACAAACTTTTTTTTTTCACCAGAAACGATCTTGTCCTGATTACGAGAGAACAACAATATGAATGGCATCCTTTTGGGTAGGCTGGAGAATATTTCATTCAGGATTATAAAAAAAACATGGCGTGATCCATCAATGAGTTGGACATTTATATGAAAGCACAGCGACAATGCAATTTCCAGCTAATTCTGTAAGTATATTTGTAAGTTGAGTTGATTTGTTCGACTACTACTACCTCTAAAGTGTTTATATCTATTGGGATGAATAAATGCTACCTTCTACGCTGAAACTTTAGCCTATCATAGACTGAAACAAATTTGTTACTCGCACGCACATTTCTCTTCTGGAAAGTCAAAAGGGGAAGGTTATTTTATTTGATTTGATTAGTTAAATTAAAATACAAGTTTTAGTGCAGCCCAGGCAGTTTCTTATTGGAGCTTATGCAATAACTTTTCCTCAAGTTTGCACACGTTTGAAATTTTCATTCATGAAAGATTGTACAGTTTATGATAAGCAAGATGGGATATATTGGTCGGAGTAAGAGCGCACATCGTCAATTAGGAAATGATGATTTGTTAAAAAAAATTATCACTCAGGGAGTGTAGCAGCTGCCATGAAAAACAATTTTTTTATGATCAAAATTGTTGATTAGCCGAGTAAATTCCAGAGTGCCTAATTAATACATTGTGACGTTAACAACAAATTTTTTACAACCTTCCACCCTGATGCTGCAAAGGAGGACAGGGTTTTAATTAGCAAAAATAGTGCTGATGTGATATGATATGATATAGAAAAACTTTTTTTTTAAATATCAAGGAACGGATGGATTTTTCCTGATGAAATTCCGTTTTGCCAATTTGCTCACACGTAGTTTTGATATTGCATCATCAAAATTCAGTACCCCACACGGTATATACTATTTGTATTATCTTCATTCATATCAGCGTCACGTAGAAAATTAGGGAAATAAAAAAATACATGCCTACATAGTAAATTTTTTATGAATGGATTAACGCAACCCAGCAGCGAAGATGTGGGATATGTGATTGCAATTTTATAAATACACAAATTCCTGATTTTCATGGATTAGAAAAATGCAATTCAGTTGAAAATGAGGGAATATATGGCATGGTTGGTTGAACGGAAATCAGTATGTATGATACGATCTTTAAATAAAAATGATTTGATCTCCAAGCCAAAGTTACAAAGTCAAATATTCTCCGTCGCTTGATTTTTCTGTTTTTTGCTCTAGAAAGGGGAGATTAATGAACAAACTTTTGATTGTGAAATCTGAATTGCTTCATAAAGAACAAAGGAAGAACAAGTCACTAGTGACCATCCCACTCGACAGTAAAATACAAGCTGGTGCCCATTCCGTTCAACTTTCTGTCATCCATCCCTCTTTTCTGGTTTTATGTCATCCAATTCTGTTTCAGTTTCATTACACCCCCATTCAACTCTCAGACAATTGACCCGTGTCAATATAGAAGCTAACTGGGATAGTTATACGTTTTAACATAACAATGATGTTGTTCCATGTACTGCCAAAGGAGTAGATGGAAATGAATGAGCGAATGAATGGGTGTCAAGTTACCGGATTGCGGCATCCTTTTTAAATACGTCCATCTTGCGTAATATATCTGTATATATTCTGCAGGGAATGGATAGAATAGTATTATCCTTCATTCTATCAAGGTCTTCTAAAATTTGAGACCATATCTTTGTCCGTTGTACGTAGATGTGTTTGTGTTGGTAGTCAACAATTTATGTAATCCCTACTACGAGTTTCATCTCGCTCGACAAGACTCCACGTAATTAGCCAAGATATATCAGCGGAGACCGGGTAATCACTGTGTGAAATAGCCGTCTCCGTGTGAGAAAGATCTCGATAAACTTTGTCGAAAAAATACGGGTTGTATTTAAATGGTCCGGAGTGAAATTGAAAAAAGTCCATTGTAATGACTGAAAAATTACCTTACATCAATTCTGCATAATTTATCTTAATTGGGTCCATAATATATACCATAATGGCCATAATTTACTTAAATGCTGTATTTACATAAAAAGCATAAATAATCATTTACTATTCATACAAAAATGCATACATATTGAAAAATCAATTCCCAACATCTACACAGTCACATGAATTCCGTGAAAGATACCTCGTCACAGTAAGGCACACACAGGTTGAAGGTACTTACTGGACCTTTTAGAATTAGAATTGTCCGAGGGTAGTGTCATTGGGTGAAATGGAAAAATTGTGTCACGAAATAAGTGAGCTTCCAGACTGTTGGCATTGATCTCAAAATCCCCTGCCCTTCAAGCTGATGGTACCTATAAATTAAATTGGCAGGGATTTCCAGTGCTTTTACTTGGCACCTCTGATAAGGAACGAAAATTTCAGTTGAGTAGATGCGAAAGCGAATTTAACACTGCTGTAAAGCTGTTATTAAGAAAGTGGGAGTCAACTGCATCACCATTTTGCGAATATTTTGCTCCAGGTTATTCCAGCACTAACAATGCTGTAGAGTCTACTAACAGAATAATTAAATCGGAAGGGACATTTCATGAACGCCAAAGCTTTGGCATGCTAATTCCAACGTTATGTAATGTGTTACAAGATTGGTCAGAAGAGAGAAACCCAGAATCTGTTAACTTTAAGGATTTTAGTATAATGCCAAAGTACGATCATTTACCACTTCAGACATATACCACTTATATGCGTTTCAATTGACAAGAGAAAGAAAAGTGTTAAGCCGCACATCTTCTTCATTTCACACTATTTACACACTCACTACTATCAGCAAAAGATACTCCCAAAATTAAAGACAGCGAAATTGATAATTATATTCGCTCAAATGTTAACCAGAGTTGGAAAACCTTTGATGGTTATCGTCGTAGTATGACCCGAATGTGGAAGGTGGAGATAAAGGATAAGAAGTGGGAGGAATCTACTTGCACATGTGGAGCCTTTCAGAAGGAATATATTTGCAAGCATATCATGGCAATCGCTGTAAATGAAGGACTATTTAGTGTTAGACCGGAAGCTAAAAATATTCCCATTGGAGAGAAACGAAAACGTGGGCGCCCTCAGAAAGCACGTCGGGCTCTAATTGTTTAATAACTGTTTTCTAAAATAATTGTTTTCATTCCATTTCGGACATTTTTTATGTTAATATTTTTACACAAATGATTATATTTTTATTTAAATACTTAAATTTGAGATTATATTTAAGAAAAAATGACTAAGCAAGTTTAAACTAAATTAAGGTCAAAATAAATAAAGTTATAACTTTTTTCAGTGAAATTATGCAGAATTCCTATATGGCCTTTTGCATTTAAATTATGGACTTTTTTCAGATTTTTTTAAGGTCACAATAAGTTTATCTCAAAAAATTCACATCCTGTGTACTAGGATAAAAATTAATAATAGCTAGGTAGTATACCACCAAATTATTATTAAAAAAATGTGATTTGCTTTATCAGTTTCATCAGTTATCCAGTCCAGTCATGGCAATTTAGACAACAAAATCCATGAAACTATACTTAACTAAAACGTATACATTCTCTCTTTCATTCTATTTGCAAGCTTCTGATACCCAAAAAACGACCACCCGTTTTTTTGTTTTACAAAAATCTGGTACAGAAGCAGCGTTGCATCAGCATTACAAGCAGAGAGTTTCAAGTGAAGCCATTCATGATGATTATAAACGGTTCCCAACTGTCGGAAAAATTCACAGAAGGAAGAAAAAGTTCATGAATGAATGAATGCAGCGTTGTTGCCGACCACATCAGGAGCGTCTTGTACGTGCATAATCTCTCGAAATGATCAAGCATAAATATGCCTAATCATAATCATGTTGGATTATTATGTACTCTCAAGAAGAGCTTAATGTAATATGGAAGAGGAAATCATTACGAAATTATGATTAAGCTATCTTCTTACCCATTTGGCAAGTAGCTAGTATCTTGCTTGTACGTTTATGAATTATGAATGTGATCTTGAGAGATGCAGAGGATACACGAAAACTTTTGATGATCATGGTACTTCACAAATACCTCTACGCTTTTCGCTGAGAGCCCTCTTCTCTCGCTGCAAAAAGTGTTTTTGCGTCTTGTTAAATTGGGATCATTCTCATTCATACAATACCACCAACGTAAGTTGTTTTCTACGGTGAAATTCGCAAAATAGCAAAAATTCGATTTTTTTCTCTCGATTCAATTGAATTCCAAACTAACATCTGATGATTGGCTCGGATACTATTTTTTTTGCAAATGCTGCGAATTGGAATATGAAAAAATGAGTGAGTCGACTATAGGTAGTTGCAAATTTTTCTCCTGACTAATATGATTACACACTATGCTATCTTGAGAGAGAGAGAGATGCAATCTTGACACAAAGTATCTCGAACATCCGGATCACAACTAATTTTTATTGCCATCTGCATTAATTAAATCAGTTCAAAACATTTGGATCACACAACACACAGCTCGAGATACTGTTTTCATGTTTGATTTAAATTTGGGCTGTTAAGCACGCACATCCTCTAGAAAACGATTTTGAAGATCGTGACATATGATAAGTTTTGGGATTTAACTGACTTACTACCTATTAGCTTTGTCAGCTGAAGACGATGGATGACTGGGAGAGAGGTACCCGATGCTACAGAACATCTGTGGAACTTTATAAAAGTCATTTGAATATCATTAAGCCCCAGCACAAAGAAAAATCCAGATCATGACTCATGATTAGTTATAAACCAACTTGATATTAGTATTACCTAAGTGGATTACATATGCCGATTTCCGGTCTCCTTGCATATAAAATGCAGCACTTATTCCCGTTTCCTGAATTCTTTGAAAATCTTGCGAAACGTTTGAGCTAAAAAAAATTCATGCACTTTTTTATGTTCCGCATATCCTTCACAGCGACTCGAGGTTAAAGCTAACTACAAGCTCCAGTTCCAAAGTCTCAGTCTTAGTCAATGAAGCGGATGGAAACATTCAAAATCTTCAGTTACATCATTACCAAGAAGGTACTTTGGACTCTCCGCAGGATGGAAGGGAATAAAAGGAGAAGACAAAAGTTTACAATCAAATCTTCTTGGTGATTACGCAGAGGACGGACGTGGGACATGACGAAATACTGTTGAAATGTTTTCGCAATGTCCCGTCCAAGAAATGAAACTTCCAGAAAATACAATATTGCATCATCATATAAATTCAGCTTCATAATCATTCCAAAACTTTTACAGTTCGTTTTTTCAGTCTTCATCTCTAGCCGAAAAGCAGTGGAGGGGCTACAAAATTTTGCAATGGGTGTGTAGTATGAATCATTCAAAAAATTTAACTAGGCAACGAACGACTCTCTTGTATCATCCCAATAGAGGCGCATGCTTATCATCACCCTTCCGTGGAAGCTTTTATATCAATGTCCGCTCCAAATAACACAATGCAACGGAATGAGAAACCAACTATATTTTTCGTTAGGTACATGCCACGACATGTCCAAAGCTGCAATCTACAGTCTGAATGAAATTCCGAGAAACACGTTGTGTAGTATAAACTCAACTCAAGCGTTATATAAATTATTTAAATTACGTAAACATACTACTTACGCTCATGCTCATCGGAATATGAATGGGGTCTCCAAGTGGGATTCAACTTTTGCGAGTTTTAGGCTGCACTTGCCGTGCGTACCTCTAATTACTCCGTCCGTCCGTCCATCCAATTCAGCGTCCCAGCGTTACACTCCAGTACTCCCTTATTCCGTCCGTGGGAAGTTGGTTCTGATGATGATGATGACGATGGGGTTATGTAAAAGTGGTTTGGCTCAAATGTCTCAAACTACCTTTATAAATATGTTCCATATATACAATTTCTTTTCTCTCTCTCTCTCGATTCATTCTACTGTTTTCCCTATTCCACTACTGCCAACTTCAGTGATTGATGATAAGGATGGTTGGCTTTCCAACAACAGTCTGCTTCACTTCCATCATCAGGATGACAACGTTATGCACATTTTTTTTTTATATATATCTTCAACTTTAGTCAACTTGAATGAATGATGTCCAGTAGTCCAACACGCTGTTTTTTTTTGTCCAGAAACATGGAGATTATCTACACATATGAATGTGGATGTGCTATACTTACATGTATTTTTTTTAAATGATACAGTGCCAGAACTATATAATTAGCTTAAAACCACAATGTACATGTCTAACAAAAATAGTATTATGTAAACTTAATTTTAATACACTTTCATAATAATAACGACAAGGGAAATGATTTTTTTTGTAAGATAAGGCTAATTATTTTTTAAATTAATTCGCACTCTTTTCGGGCCAGCAGAAAACTCGTACTGAATTTAAGTCCAACTCAAACGTCTTCGCTCGAACTAATCACACACAACAGCTTATTTCAAATTCTGCAACAACAAGACTGTTTGTTAGTCCAGTTTACCATCCATTTTCAAACTGTTTTTCACTCAAAACACACAAACGACACAAGGCACAACAATTAACCTGGTGAAAACAACAATACAAGTTGAAATTATTATTATGCTGACGATGATGATGATGAAGTGTCTGTCTACCACCGCGCCGCCATCATCAAACCGTAGAAATGTTTTTCCGATTGTTTTTTTTGCAACTTTTAGTTCAACAACATGATTTCCTGCAGAGTTCTCATGCTCCTTCTCATGCAAAAAAAAAGCTCCTTTCCCTCGAATGAACAAAGAAGTCCACACCACAGAGCTACCGTGTGGGGTGAAGGGAACCAATCCGAGTGAAAGATGAGTTCAAGCTTTTTCATTACCGTTCCGTAGTCTTGCGTAGAATGAGAGCTGCTTTTCTTTAGAACTCTTAATTTTCAAAAAAAGGGTAATAACAACAACAATATTAAAAAGTAGTACGAACCAAGTTATAAAGAGCAACAACAAGTACGGATAGAGCAGCAGCCTTAACCACCAATCCTTTTCAGAGTCAACATTTTCAACAATATAATATTTAACGAACAATCCTTTTCTCTCTCCACTCATCTCTTTCTCTCTCCCTTTCAAGCTTAGAAAAATATCTTTATTTATCAGATAGCGTTGTTTTATGTGTATGTTTTTGCATTTGAAAAAAAAATATGTAACACTTGCTCTGATGCTTTTCTTTGCTTATTTCAAACAAATAAATTTCATAAAAATCGAATAGATATCACTGTATCCTCTGCATATTCTCTCTCTATCAACTCTCAATAGTGTATAGCTAGCTATAACTTTTTTTGTACATCTCCCTATATGAGAACAACAAGGAGGTATAATATAATAGCGAGGTCGAGATTTCCAATTGTAAGACCATTCCATTCTAGTTTTCGCTTGTAG
>JAQGAI010002400.1:0-12394 GCA_034696905.1 Lepidocyrtus violaceus
CCCTCGAAAAAGGTGGAAGTTAATTTTTTATGGTTGCACTATTGTTAAAGTTGGGGCAGGCTCGGCAGGGGCAGTTGTCGCAAACAGGTTGTCAGCCAAATACCGTACGCTGTTACTCGAGGCTGGGGGTACGTCCATAAAAATAACACCGCGTGTACTTAATATTATGCATCATTATTTTTTTAAAGTCTCACATTGCCCCAACAGGTGAGCCACATCCATTACACTCCATCCCTTTGTTCGCGACCAACCTTCTGAATCATCCTGAAACTGATTGGAGACATCGGACAGTTCCGCAGAACTATTCTACGTTTGCACAGAACCATCGTGTACGGAACAATCTTAATCACACCAGTGCAGTTAATTAATTTGAGAGTGTTTTTTTTTAATTTCCGGTTTCCATTTTTTTTTTGATTTCACAGCAAAGCCTCCTCTCCCAAGGGAAATCCCTCGGAGGAACTAGCAACATCAATCACATGATGCATTCCAGAGGGAATCCCAGGGATTTCGATGAATGGGCCAAGTTGCTCGATGACCCTAATTGGAACTACGAGAATCTGCTCCCCTTTTTCAAAAAGAATGAGAATTACATTCGGAAACCAAACACGAACTATTCAGACTTTCAAGGTTATATACGAATACATGCTAAATAGTTCATCGAACTGAAAAATTATCGCAAAAAAAATTGACAACATACATAAGTCATGTAAAAGTGACTGATTTGATTTGATCTGTTATGCTGTAGACAATGTTCATGGTCATGGAGGCGAGTTAACCATCCAAGTTGCCCCTTACACCGGCATGGCTGCATACTACTTGCAAGCCACCAAGGAGCTGGGATACAAGCAGGTTGATATTAATGGATATTACACAGAAGGTACCTATTTGCAAAAAAAAATCTTCCGCAATCACATTTTCAACCGCATATTGAAATTTTTAATTATGAAATCAACAATTTTTCATTAGGCTTCGACTACACCTACAGCCCCATCAAATTCGGCAGGAGACAAAGCACTTTTACCGCATTCCTCCAACCAATCCGACACAGGCCAAACTTAACTATTCGAAAATTCGCTTTTGTTACAAAGGTAAAATAAAACATGGAAGGAGGCAACAGACCACCAATAATGCAAATTATTATTTACTGACTTACGTCGACTTTGAGAAATCTTTCTGGTTTTCATCCAATTTTTCTTTTTCTTTTTTAAAGATTCTTTTCGGGAATAACAATGAAGCGTATGGGGTGCGTTACGACCATCATGGGAAAACTCGCTATGCTCATGCTCGAAGGGAAATAATTTTGTCGGCTGGGTTAAATTCACCGAAACTGCTACTACTTTCGGGCATCGGGCCAAAGGAGAATCTCGCGGAAGTTGGGGTATTCAGTTTTCCCATTTACAACAAAAAATTCAGCTCGCTTATTTTTTCCTAAATAAATTATTCAATTATGGAATTCCACAAACAAAACGTTTTTTTTCTTTGAAGATTCCAGTACTGCAGGATTTACCGGTGGGAAAAAATCTTCAAGATCATGCCTCCACCTATCTGGGCCCATTCTTCATAAATGAGTCAATTAGTCTGGATGGAGATCGGGATCTGTCCCCTTTGCAAGTCAAGGACTTCATGTTGAATGGCCAAGGTCCGCTGACAAATCCGAGTTGCTCCGCCATCGGTTTCATTTCCACCAAAATCGCTCAATCAGCAGGGGAAGGGGATTGGCCGGATGTGGAGCTAATCTTTGTGGGGAGTGCGGTCTGTAAGAAATGCGCTCACTTTATGGCCCGCGGCTTCAACATCAATGAGACCATTATCGGGAAATATTATGAGCATGCCAAAGGACGGGATTCCTTCATGCAAATCGTGTCCAATGCGAGGCCCAAGGCGAGGGGCGAAGTGAGACTGTGCAGTGCTGACCCTTATGTTCCAGCCCTGATTGATCCCAAATATTTGGATAATGAGCATGACATGAGGGTGACCATTGAAGGGGTGAAGAAAGCCATTGAGATTGTTGAGACTACGCCAGTCTTCCGAAATATTGGGGGACAATTTACCAACGTGTCGTTTCCGGGTTGCGAGGATGTCGAGTTTAGATCGGATGCTTATTGGGAATGCTACATAAGGCATTTCTCAGTCTCGTTGCATCATCTCACAGGTACAATTTCAATCTTAATTTGTTAAATACTATGTACGTACGAGCTGTGGCGGTATTTTAATGGGCAATTAAAATGTAATTAACTAACACCACACAGGTACCTGTGCAATGGGGAGGGATGCTGCTTCAGGAGTTGTGGATTCAAAGCTCAGGGTTTTCGGAACACAACGACTGAGAGTTATCGATGCGTCTGTGATGCCCATAATTCCCGTGGGCAATACTAATAGCCCTTCCATACTCATCGGAGAAAAGGGGGCCGATTTAATTTTAAAATTGTGGGAAGGAACTGAAGAAGGAAGATGATAATAATTAATTATAGCTAATTTATTAATTTATTTATGAATTATTAACCTTGTATCTCGGAGGTCTGCAAGCAAGTCAGTTTTTATACATTGTAAGTCATATTAAAAGCATTAAAAAGCTTCACAGAGATTCTTTGAAGCATTCATAAATGTAACTACAAATTGCAATGCAGAGCAGCATACATTTTTTTACCGAAATCAGAGCAACTGGAATCAACGACCTGGCTTGCCTTCTGCATATTATGGAAATTCTGGAAGAATAAAGTCTACTGAAAATTAAACAAAAAAATATTTCTCATGCTCAAGCATAAATAATTGGTATAGGTAAAAATATTCTGAACAAAGAGACACCGATAAAAATAGCTGCCTACCCAGATAAAACTTTAGTCTTTAGTCGGAGTAACTTTACTTTGCATACATAATACTTACCGCTGTCTGTAGTGTAGTGTGTGTGAATAAAATACCTGCATCAAATTCATATTCAAATACCTACCTCCTACTTGTTTTAACAAATAAAATGGACAAAATGGAACCGTTTTCTAAATCTGTGTATCGTCCGACGAATATTAAGCTCTTATCATTATCAGCAATCATATTACAATTTCTTTCGTTTGTCTTTGTCCTTCATTATGTACAGTACGTGATTCCTGCAACGATTTTTGTGAATGGACGAGGAGGATGGAATACCTGAGATTGAAGGTATGAAAATAAAGTCAATTCGCTCCATGCATGTCCCTGCCATGACCCATTTATGTTCTTTGAAGATGAAGCCATTTACATTAGAATTGATGATGAGGATGGAATGTGGATGGAAAATGTGAATTAGAAGCAATCTGATATGGGTTACCTTCCTCGTCTACCTTATACCACAGCATAAATTCATTTATGTAACTGTATATAAAACTTATCTCATACAAAAAATATAAATTGATCCTTAACTTGAAATTAGCGAATTTTAAAATTTTAAAAATAAATACAAAAAATACTGGTAAGTGGTAATTGAGCTTCGAAGACACATATTAGTAGTCACAACGTATCACAAGCTTATTTTCTCAACGAGAAGAAAGTGATTTCGCTTTCCTTCAACATCACTCACCATCATGTCAAAAGAAAAGAAAAAATTAGATCTCAATCTGGAACTTTGCTATTCCGGATTTAAGGTAATAAGGGATAATGGAAGTAAAGTAACTTTAAACTGAAATTCGTATTATGTACTTATTTCTTTCAATTTCAGTTATGAAAATATAAATGACAGAGTTTCTTTTTGGTGTGTAGATAGATGAGCTGGAGTACATGGACTATACCAGATCCATAACGGAAAATGAAGTGGAAGTGGAAGAAGGAGCAGTGGCACTAATTACACCCCCGCGGAAGTCTACTTGTTATGACAGAACTGATAGCGTCCCGGAGGCGGAGGATGGTATGGAAGGAATTTTACCGGAATATGACTACGATGAGTACGCCAACAACTCCACCGACGATTTTCACTCCTACATGTGCTCAACCCCAAACGGCGGGAGAAAGCATAGGGGTAGCTTTCCACTGGAAGGGGAAATCTCGGGATTCAATCTGGAGCACTGCACAAAAAACTACGCTCGAAGACACTCTGTAAGATAAGCCGAGTTCCGTCTGGGGTTAGTGGCAAAAATTTATTTTAATGTAACTAACCAATTTTAATTAACTTAGGATTCTGGAATAAGAACCAGGAGCTTTTCTCGAAGTTCACTTGTTAGCTTTTACCGGGAGGCTGAGGGCGGCGCGGAACAGGGTTCCGTAGAAGATTTGAACTCTACTCATAGTTCTGGCCCCGACCACCGTAGGAAAATCGACGTGGGAGTGGACGTCCTCGATCCCAACAGTATTGATGATGATTTTGAGTTATCAATTGAGGATGAAGCATCGGAGTTCTCGGAAGGTGGTACTAATACTCTGGCAACTTTCAGAAGACGCTTATCCCTCAAAACGTAATTTCCCTAATCCAAAATCCTATTTTAGATTAAATTATAAGTTATTATGGTTGGCTGCCTAAATAATTTTGTGCTAATTAATGTTTGTTAAAGGCTCCGTCGAAACACTTCATTTGGATTGTTTGGCTCATATCTTCAAAAACAGCAGCCTACTGTATCACTGTCCACATCTTCATCTCAACAACCTTCACAGTCGAAGGATGGAGTGCCACTACTTGGCCACAGACCCAGCGGTCCAGTAAATTACTGGTTTAGAAAATTCAGAAATCGCCACTACATTTGACTAGCGGCCAGGTTTTTCTCAAGAATGTTCCGGTGGCGGAAGCGCAACCGCGATGCTTGATCGGGGCTTGACCTGAGAAGAACTTGAAAGTAAATAGTGTACATACTACGGTAATGATAAGTACTACAGAATTTAAAATGGAGGAGGAGCTGATGCTAATTAAAACCAATTTTTATGCCATGTTTGAATGTTGAAAAAGTTTGCCAATTACAAATATGTGGAATTTAAGAATTTTATGATACAGAAT
The DNA here is from genome assembly GCA_034696905.1 of Lepidocyrtus violaceus. Classification (NCBI taxonomy): domain Eukaryota; kingdom Metazoa; phylum Arthropoda; class Collembola; order Entomobryomorpha; family Entomobryidae; genus Lepidocyrtus; species Lepidocyrtus violaceus. Next base: position 4,952 of record JAQGAI010002400.1, read on the forward strand.
TAACAGGTGCTGGTGCTGCATTGGTGTTATTTGATGTAATGATTATTATTAACTGATTGATAAACATTAACATTTATAGTCATTTTGTGCTCTAATTAATTAATTTTTATAAGTCTGAAAATAATGGTTCCGTTGAAAAGAAGGGAAAATGGAATTGGATAAGTTCTCAATTAAACATAAAAATTAATACAAAGGAATGCAATTTTAATAAATTTACGGAATAAATCAGAAATCTTAACAATAAAAATACGTCCTTGCTTCAAAATCACTGATGAATATCTAGCAAATGGTTATAATAGCAAGCAAAACAAAATTTAACTTGCATACTTATATGCATAACAAAGATTTGAAAAGGATTTTAACCGCAGTATTTACACATCTACATATAAAAATATCTTTAAATTGCTCCCAATCCGATCAGGTTTCAAGTTGTGGCAAAAAGGTACAGGAGACCCTTGGCAAACTGGACAATTTCATTACCTCCAAGTTTGGATTGTCCATACACACGATCAACGAAGCTGATTGGTACTTCCCCGATTGTGTAGTTAAACTGGCGAGCTCTGATGACCATTTCCATTTGAAAAACATATCCTTTGGAAACGCAGTTCGAGACGAGCTTGTCAAGAACTTCTTTCCTGTACAATCTATAAATAAAAAGAGACATATAATTTACAGTTAACGGAAACAACAGTTTATTTTAAAATATAATTGTGAAGAGAATGCGTTTTTCAAGGCAATACCTGAAACTTCCAGTTAAATCCGATACTCCAGGCCACAAAAGAAACTGAGTCAAGTAATTAGCACCTCGGGAAACCAGCTTTCTGTAGAAATCCCAACCGTAAACGCCTCCATTCCCACTGTATCTTGTTCCAGTGACAATGTCTAAATTATCTTTTTGTTGCAGGGCGATGAATTGTGGAATGAATTTAGGCTAAAACCAAAAACAGAGAAGACAGGGCCATAATTAAGCAATACTTGAAAAACAAACTATTCCGTTGGTTGGTTGTACTCATTATTAAAAAACAATTTATTACGTGATGGGACAAATCGGCATCCATTATCAAAACAAAATTTCCGGTTGCGTGCTTCATTCCATGAACGTATGCAGTTCCGAGTCCAAGTTTGGAGGCCCGAGGTTTGAGCACCTAAAAATGATAGGAAGAAGTACAATTACATTTCGAACAACACCGGAAATAGCTTCATTTTACAACACAATTGACAATCAATGAATGATGAACAGAACAAAACTATCAACTATAGACATTTTTGGCTTACAATTTTCGATGCTCCATAAATCTGCTGCAACTCCTTGGCCACGTCCAGGGTTCCATCAGGGCTGCCATCATCAATGACTATGATTTCGTAATCGTAATTGCTGCAAACAATCAAATAATATATAAAAACAGTTATTCAGGGTGCACAATAACTTTTTTAAATTTAATTTTCCTTAACTTTTTTAAATTTAATTTTCCTTAACTGAAAATGACTTGTTAATTCAGATTCAAGACTATACAAAAAAGTCTTACCTTTCATCCATATACTTTACAATCAGCCACACAATAATCGGCAGGTTCTCTCGCTCATTATAAGTCGGGAGTAAAATGGAATACTTGTCTTTCGAGCCGGAAGCCATTATTGAATGTGTTTAAAAACAAGAGACAAGTCGAACAAACGTCTTATTTTAATTTAACTCGCGCAGTTAAATAAAGTATACCTAAACACTTCCTCAGCTGTCAGCCGGCACGACGCGACGCTACTCTCAACACTCAACTTAAAAAAAACTATTCAAAAACACCTGTTTACGTAAACAGTAAATGCACTAATTCAACTTTCCAACAAAAAAAGTCTACTTCCCGATTGAGGTGAGGCAGGGTTAGAAACTATAAAATTATTATACTATAATCAGCAATTATTTTTAAATTTTAGAGAAAAAAAATATTTGACACCGATAACAGGCTTGGATCATATGGATGGATCTACTGTGTGGTCTGTTGTCTGTCAAATCAAAACAAGTGTAGTAGAGTAGTAATGGAGGAGGTGTACAGCTCAAACAGAGCGAGTTCTATGCAATGAAATGAAATGCGAGAGGAAGACAACAAATCTCATCTGTCTTGACCCAACTTGCAATACGTCAGTGCATTTTTGACAACGTGGAACAGCTTTTACTCTTCATTATATCAATTGGCTTCCAGCGTCAGTTTGTCTAAAGTGGAATAGTTAATTAGAAATGAGACATTGTAGTGTATAATAAGCAGTTATAATAGAATAGAGCTACATTCTATCCATATCTACATTCTTGGGTAAGTTTCCAGCAGTTTTTTTAACCGCGGTTGTGTGCTTACTTTAGCTAATTAGCGTTCTATTTCATTGTTGACACCGTACGAAAATCAATGTTGCAATGTTGTTGTTAATTTAATGTACATTTAATAATACATAATTTGAGCGATGGGTTTTATGCAAGATGACAAGATTTTATTTTGGTGTGGTATTTTATTTCGTATTTATACGTGATTTGATTTTGATGTATGTATGCATGTCATTTGCACGGTGATTATGGATTTATTACCGAAGCTTTGATAAGATAAGGTGTTGAGAAGGCCCTGGAGTCTGGAGGTATTGGAATGGATAATGAGCACCACGTAGCATAATGAGCAAATGGTGATTTGCCATTGCCTTTAATAACCTGCCTTTATTGATGAACAGAGTTTTCTGTTTCGTTCGTTCGTCTCGTTAATTAATTCTAAATCTGCCTTTAATATGGCATGGGCTGAAATATTGTTCTATTACCTGAAGTTGATAAGCTAATGATTGATTTTCGTTTTTGACATTTTATTTGCAGATGCATTCAACAAACAACTTGTGGATTTTTTAATTTCCATAAGAGCTTCTAGCCATATTGTTCGGAACTGTCTGTCTGTTTTTAAAAGAATTTCATTGGACAACTTCAAGACGCTTTTAGTTGTTGTAGAACTTTAAAATGACTGCAACCGATTCAACAAGCGAGGGGCGTGATCAGATCACCAAAGCCGTGATCCTAATTGGAGGACCACAAAAAGGAACGAGATTCCGTCCGCTATCCCTTGATGTTCCGAAGCCTCTGTTTCCTGTGGCAGGAATTCCTATGGTGCAGCATCTTATCGAGTCCTGCGTCAAAGTTCCATCCGTGAAAGAGATCCTGATCTTGGGCTACTTCCCGACTGAAGAGATTTCACCGTTCATTTCAGAAATACGACCATTATATGGCAACATCCGGATTCGATACTTGCAAGAATATACGAGGCTTGGAACTGCTGGAGGCATTTATCACTTCCGTGATCAAATCAAGGCTGGAAACCCCTCTTCATTTATCATAATCAATGGCGATGTGGGCGGAGACTTTCCACTACAAGAAATGCTGGAATTTCATTCTGAGTTGAAGAAGTCAAGCGGAAAGCCACCTCTGATAACGATACTTGCAACGGAAGCTACACGACAGCAGTCTGTTAATTACGGATGTATTGTTGAAAACAAAGAGACGCATGCTGTGTCGCACTATGTGGAGAAACCGGAAACGTTTGTCTCTGCGACCATCAACTGTGGTGTCTATGTTTGCTCTTTGGATATCTTTCCAATTATCGCCAAAATATTCGTTAGCCGCCAGCAGTTGTATCACGAGTAAGTAATATAACTTCGAGGATAAATGCTCACACAGTTAGTAATGACAAACTAGTCGAATGCATTGAATGTGTAATAATATAATTTTATTATGTTTGGTTGTAGTGGCAAAATTGAGGAAAACGGAGAAAGCTGGGAATCCATTGCCCTGGAGCGAGATATCATTATGCCTTTGACGATTGAAGGCAACCTCTACGTGTTCCAGACTACCAGAATGTGGTCCCAGGTTAAAACAGCAGGGTCAGCAATTTACGCCAATCGCCAGTATCTAGCCATGCAAAGAAGGAGTCAGCCGAAGCGTTTAGCTGGGTTCGAAAACAAAGGGAAAGGTGATGATTTCCCCAAGATCGTTGGAGACGTGTTTATTCACCCAACTGCTCAAATTCATCCGTCGTGTTGTGTGAGTATAAATTATTGATGAAGTGCAATAATTGTCTGGAATAGGTTGTTTTCATCAGTTGTATTATGTGTATTATGATTTCTTTTTTTCCAATTTGGTTTCAGATCGGACCTAATGTGAGCATCGGGAAAAATGTTCTTATTGGGCCTGGCGTTCGTATACACGATAGTATTATTTTGGGGGATACTGTCATTCAGGATCACAGTCTGATCATATACACTATTGTTGGATGGAACAGCTATATTGGGAAATGGTCCAGGGTGGAGGGTACGCCCTGTGATCCAAATCCTAACAAACCTTTCGCGAAAATGGAAAATGTTCCATTGTTCAATGAAGAAGGAAAGTTGAACCCTAGCATCACTATATTAGGTATTTTTGCTGGTGCAGACTTGACAAATTAATATCAATAAAAATGTAAATGATATTATGAAACTAATATTATTGACTTTAATTTAAGGATGCCATGTTCGCGTGCCTTCTGAAGTGGTGGTGCTAAATTCGATCGTCCTGCCTTACAAAGAGCTAAGCCGGAGTTTCAGCAATGAAATCATATTGTAAAAGGCCACTTGCCGTTGCAGTCGGAAGGACAATAAATTATAATTAAGCTATCCATACTTTTCTTACAAATAAAAAATTCAGTTTTGTTTTCTTTAAATTATTTTACTTTTGTTTTATTAATTTCCGCTTTTTAGTAAAGTGATGGTGAATAGAAATGAAATAAAGTTTTGATATATTCAACAAGTCAATTTGTATGTGCTTAATCTACTTTCCCTTTAAGTGATGCTGGTGGTGTGGGTGGAGGGGGTCGAGGAATATTCAACGCAACCTTGACACCGTCATAAATGAACCATTGCAATGCTGTCAGTGTACCAACCATGATGATCCTGGGTCCGAGTCCTCCCCATAATCCTTTGAAACCTATCTGCTTTACGATGTCGCCTGCAGAAGCGTTCTTTTCCTTGTTCATTTTTGATACGAGAGTATCCGCCGGGTGAGACACCACGGCACAAAACACTGAAATAAATCGTTTAGACAAATAGAACAGTTACTTTAATGAAATCAATAGATAACATAACATTTCAGGAATTACCAATACTACTATCGTACATACCTCCTGCGATATATCCAGCAGCAAAAGTTACAAGAAGTTGCTCTCCCTTCGTAGTTTGTTCACGCGGTTTTGGAACGACATACCTGGAATGTAATAAGTACAAACGTATAACGATCTTAATCTTTCAGAGTTAGGTAGTTTTTATTCTGAATTTGCTTCAAACATATAGTTTGCTTACTGGAATAGGAGCTCCACCGTTTTTTCAAAGGATGCGAATTTCATCATAGTGTATGGAATTTGCCTGCACCAAAGTGGTACTAATACCTTGTAAAATCCACCAAATCCTTCTTCCTTCAATATACGTGGGACGGCTTCACGAAGGGTATTTGCATATCCTGGCTGAGTTTGAATTTTTACCTGAAAGGGAAAAAAATCGATTGGTAGTGAGATAACCTGTATTCTACTCCATAAGATTTGGCTCAGTGATGTGGTACAGTATGAATCAAATATTTCACCTTGACTGACTCCATGGGGCTCAACGCCATATCTGCGAAAAACTCAGCAGTAGCAGATCCCGCCAAATATACATAGGTTCTGTACAAGTACGCGTTTTCTTCTCCTATCATTTTTGAGTAGACAATTTTGAAAAGTTCATAAAAGCCGAACTTGAACATTCCCTGGAATAAAGAAGGATTTGTGTGGTGATTTATCTTGTGATCCTTTAAACGATAAATTGTTTTCAACATGAATCTATTTATACCTGCATAGAGTACCCAATTAGTGTAGGCGCCCATCCTTTGACGATGCCTTTCATACCATCTTCTTGTATGGTGACCTTTTTTATAAAAATAAGAGAAGAAAACTTGAACTTACTGAAGGCCATTCTGTAGTTAGTTAAATTATAATTTAGTTGATCATCAATCAATCTAATCATCAACCGCATACATACCTTCAGTCCGTGGCCCAACCCTTTATATTTTTCAGGATCAACCTGGATCCGACACTTCACCAAATCCAACGGCGTGATTGCCGTATGAGTGATGCCACAAGAAAGAGCCCCTCCTAACGCACACAATAGGTAATACTCCGTTGAGCCATATACAACCTGTCCCCCTCCTCCTCCTATAATTAAAAGAATCAATTTCAATATTACATTACATATTCACCCACGGACGACAAAAATACTTGCGTAAAGTGACGTTTTAACTCTTGTTAAATTTGTAAAATGCAGCACAATTAAGTCCCAATATTTACCCCCCGCGGAAGCAGCAGCAATATTCCTGGAAGGAACGAGAACCTTTGGCCTCCCCATCATCCCTTGAATTGGTTTCACTGCTCCATTATTGGCCGCCTCACAATGGACTTTACGGAAGGGGCTGCAGAAGGGATTGCTTTTCGCCAAGTCCAGCAATTTCTCCATTGTGGAAGTGTTCTAAGCTCGGGACGAGGAACGGTGAATTTTAGCTGAAATTTTAGCTGAAGCACAGACAGACGATATTGATATTTAACTTGAAATTTGATACATGGCTGGCTAAAAAGGTAAATAAGGATTGACCGGAAGAAATTATTTGATTTTAGCTTAAAACTTACAATTTATGGTTAGTGAATCTTTGTCTATATATACACTAAAAATAACTGCTTCTAACAGCTTGTCTAATTAAGTAATCAAGGTTGACTGTCCCGAAGGGTAATGTTGGGTCCTTATAAAGCATCCGTTAAATTATTAACTAGAAGTTAATTTGATAAACGTAAATCATAAACGGAAACTGCCTAAAACACCTGAAAATTACAAATTAGCTAAATACACTTTTTTAAACAGCAGGTTGTCCACAGTCACTAATTTATTTTTAAAATTTAAATGCATCTTTTCTTTCACCTTTGATTGGAGACGTCCGCGTCCGTCCGCTGCGATATTGGATATCAAGGGAAGTAAACATGGACAATGCAATGGAGGGAACAAACAACTGATCGAAAGATTTGGAGGGAGGGACTGCTGACAGGTAACAAGGCAAAGTCAGCGACAAAAACGAACGACCTAATGAATGGATCCAACAAAAACAATGTTTACCCTCCCCTGAATGCGTGTGTTTTTTTAATTCGGAAAACTTGTGAAGTGAAAATCAAAAAGAAAGCCAGGAGGAAAAGGATCATAAATATGCACATGCCCTGTTGTCCATAATTCCTGCACAAATGAAAATGTTCATCATTATCATTAGCATAATTTTCACCAACCAGGTTCAAACCTGCACATCAGACTTGTCGGCGCCGATGCAAGATGCAAATGATGCACTTTTCACTTTCACTCCACCCCAACCAATAACCAACCCCACACATTTGA
>JAQGAI010002401.1:0-12393 GCA_034696905.1 Lepidocyrtus violaceus
CATTGCATAGGCTTTTATTTTATTGTTTTGGCTCGGGTTACTCCTTAAGCTGCCAGACGTACTATTTTTCATAGTACAGTACTATATTTGAGACTCGGTTACTACTCGAAATAGTAGAGTACTATATGTACTATTTTTTCAAAATATGTCCTTTATGTACTATTTTCCTATATTAATAAAACAAATAATCTTCTCAGCGCTGTCCCTTAACTTCCTGCTAAAATGTTTTCGGTTATCTCTCAATAATGATTTAAAAGACAAGAAGAAACCTACATTTCGTGCCTGGAAATAAAAAAAACTAAAATGTCTAAAGACCGGTTTAATTTCTAATTATTTTCCAAAAAAAAATGCTACTTTAAAAAAAACTAATTTAAATCGCCGTACTATTTTGTACTATATTTGCTTCTCAATTTGTCCTATTTTAAAGTTCAAAACATCTGACAGCTTGTTACTGCACGTGTACAAAAACCTATAGAGTTGGGCAATAATTACACCTTTGGCTCACTTGTCTTAAAGATTAAATCCCAGCATTATTTCAAAGGAAAAGGAATACACAAGTTGAGTTAGTTTTTTTACCAATCATAGCTAGTTTGTAATAAGCAAGTTTACCGAGCTGTAGAATGGTTTGAAATAAAAATAATAAAATATTCATATGATGGGAGTATGGGAAATGAAATGGGCAATAAATATACATTTAAATCTTGGTTTTTTAATTACAAAAAAAAGCATCACATGAGCATGACTGAATACATGACAAATGGCACAAATGTCGTGTAATTTTCATGTAATCTTATCTTCGTAGTAATGCAACTAGGTATTTGTATAATGTTGGCGAATGTTATCGATTGATTGAGCGAATCATTTATGGAGAAGCACTTGGACTTTTACAATTCGATACAGTACAGATTTAATATTACAGTATGTATCAGCTTGCCCCGAGTCAACATTTGCATGAATTCCTTTCTTTGTAATAGCCTTGAAACTTTCGACTTGCTGAAGAAGACCCTATAGAAATACTCAATCCAATAAAATAGGCTGAAAATTATTGATCCCGATATATTTCACAGGAACCTAAAGTGGCCATTTATGGATTTCACGCTTCCCTACCATGCATGAACTTTCTGTATTTAGCTGTTTTATTGAAATGGATTATGTAAACTTATTTTATGTCACGTAACACGAGTGATATGATATTAAAAATGATGCCCAGCAGCAGCACAAACGCTTACTTCCTTTTTAACCAAATGCGCTTGATAAATTGGGGCGTATCAACTTACAATATCCTGATTTTTTATTAATTGGGGAAAACATTAAAATCTGCTAAAAACGTTTAATACGCAAAAGGTCCATGACATTTATGCGATTTATACGATTCGGCAAGATGGAGCATTTTTTTATCTTATTTTTTTTTACAAGAGCAAAGAGCGGATGTGCATTTGTTTGCTCACGAACTTTTCTTCAAAAGGATGATGAATGATCTCTACAGTAAGATCATCATATCATGAAATTGCATTATTACGGGCCGGTTCATGTGCAAAATATTAAACTACAACATCATCGGCAATGATCTAGTCTCTCCTTCTCCTCTTCTTCTTCAGAAGGTGTATAACCAGTTTTGAATATTTTTAAGAGAAGTTGGAAGAAGCAAAGGTCAGGATGAGTCAGCTACATAAAACCACACCCGAAGGGCCACTTCAAATGTATATACTGCAAACTTAATTTCACCTTATATAACGACGATTTCATGTTGTTAATATTATGAGAAATTATACAGAATATCAGTATATGCTTTGAAAATACAGTGCAGAATCATTGGAACAAAATAGGAATGAATTTTCAAAGGATGTTCAAAATCGGAAAAAATAATCCGGGTCGGAAAAATAGGTTTCCTCACCCTCTCCAGGAATTGGTCGATTGGCGCCATTGTCTTACCTTTATTTTTGTTTGGTTTAGTGGCGTGAGTAAAGTGTAAATAAATATATTTTTAAAAAGCTTGTTCCAGATTTTAAAACACCGAACGAGCTTCACTAATTTTATGTCTGTTCCTATCCAACAGGGTGATTTTGTCTTCTGACCTCGGGCACTCATCCAATGGGAATGGGGACAAGCAGCCAACCACCAATACGGAGCAGCTTGAATCGGAACTGGAGGAATACAAATCTCAAAGTCATCATCTGAACGCAACGTTAACAGGATTGAAGAAATACTTTAAAAGAAAAAATTGGAGTGCGGAATTGTTTCTAGCAATCAACGAAAAGGAGGAGGACGTTCTAAAGGAGCTCATTGCTTTTGGTGCTGATGTCCACGCAGTTAGTTATGGAGAGGCTACTCTCCTCCATCGAGCTGCAACTTGCAATGACACGGAAGCTGGCCTAAGGATGATAAAGTTTCTCATCGAGAACGGCGCTGGACCATTTTCCAATAGTAGATCGAGGGATGGCTTCACCTTCCTTCACAAATTGGTTGACGACGGGACAACACTCACTCCCTCCCAGTTTCATGACATTAGCAGCTTCCTCGTGTCAAAAAATTTAACGGCAATTTTCAATGTTCAAGGGACGTTTTTAAGGGGGATGGGGACTCCCAGATACTCATTTCAATATAGATGGAGCACGCCTGTGCATATGGCAGTAAAAAACCTCGAAGTGAAACCGGAAACCCTGACCCTTCTTTATCAAAACGGCGTCAACTTCAACATGACAAACAGCAATGGAGAATCCATTTTAAAATACGCAGTGGAGGGAAAGCGAAACACGACATTGTTATCTGACCTAATTGTCCTTGGAGCCGATTGGAAGCATGTGAATAACGTGAAGGGAAATATGCTTCACATGTCAGCTTTGTACAATAATCTGGAGAACATGAATTATTTTGTGAAGTTGGGCCTTGACGTTAACTCCATCAACACTCATGGAAACACTCCCCTCCATTATGCAGCATTGTATGGGGGAGAGGGGAGTCTGGAAATTATTCGTTTTTTGGTTGAAAACGGGGCGGATCTTAGTTTAAAAAATGATAATTTTCCTCCAGAAACGGCGTTGGATAGGGCTGTGGTAAGATATGATAATACTGATAAGGATGAGATCCTTCAGTTGCTGAGGAATAGTCGATGATGCCGAGATGTAAGACTTCGCGCACTATTGAGTCTCATATTGTTTTACATATTTTGAAGATGATCCTAGAGCTGATAAGCAGATTTTTAATTACCTAAGGCAGTACTTCCTATCTAAATGATGGAAATAGTTTATGAGAAAATAGTTCACGTTTATTACCATAACTACTTAATATTTAAATCGATTAAACTGTATAATGGGAACCTATGTATACCTCTATGTACCTATATATGGGAATGAATTTTCAGAATCTTGTTAGTAATTATTTAGTCTTTTCCATGATTGATTTTGCTGATATGTTAATGTATGTTACCGTACTAAAACTTTAAAGGTACTTGGTACTTCAACGAAAAGTGCAAGATGTTACATATGATGTGAGGTTATGGCATCGATTTTGCGAAAAGCTGGCAATACCCCAGAACCATTTATATCATATCGTCTGCATTAGTTTAATTAACCGAGCGTTTTTGTCTAACTGAATATTTTTCGCGCTATGCTTAAGTACATTGCATATCTTAGCTAACTTTATCGTAGACGGTTTTTTGGATGGATTCGCCATTGGATAATTTACTCTAACCTTTCCAATACAATCCAGGTTCCCCAACTTGTGTCTACGTGTTATATTTAATTGATCTCATTCGATTTTGGACGTTGTTGTAACACTGCTACAACTGCTGTACTTAAGTTAGGTATTGGAAATTATGTTAACTGCTCAACATTTCATTGGGAATTTTTAACTGGTTTTGAAGAAGGCACCCCTGCGGAGCAGAAAACTTCAAGCTCTGCAGGGTTGCTCCCGTAGTGGATTGTTTTTAGCCAAACAAAAAAAAATGGATTTTTTGGCCGTCACCCTTTTACTACACCTATCCATATTAAAACCCAGCGCAACCCTTGCCTTCCCCTTTGGAATCCAGTCCGACTGCTCCATCAACATCGTAACCTTGCCGGAAACTGATAGCAAAACCTTTCCCCCAAAAAGCCGCCTCCTCACCCCAAACTCTCCTCACCTATTTACCTACACATATTTTGAATACACCAAATTGGATTTCGTGTTCGAAGTCTACTTCCAAACCCCAAACTGGATCAACTTCTTCAGCTCGATCGGGAACGATCTTGAGTTCAGTCACCAGCAAAAGTATTTCCGGTTCCTGAGAAGGCTGAGTGACAACACCTGCATAGCATTCATACTCTACACCACCACATTAGAGGAGACCACTGAGGCCATCCACAAATCCGGCTTTGGCACTTCTGACCACGCCATGTTCTTCGTTCATGTTGGCCACGTGAGCCCAAACGAACCAATCATTTCAAAATTTGCGAACAACGGTCTCTTCCCACCGTGGTGGATCCCCTCCAATCCATTTCACGCGGATGTCATATTCTTCTCCGATGACTCCTCCCCCCACCAAGTCGGCGTTCACTGCTACTTTTGTCCGGACAAGAATCTCCACATGATTTCTAGCTCACCACCGGTCCCCATCCCCACTGTCCGCTCCCTATCCAAATCCCTCAACGGAGAGGGACATGGCCGATCCTGGAAATTGGGCCAACTCCAGTTCGCCTTTGGGGACCGCTATGCACCCTGTTTGAAACTGAAGGAGATTGATCGACACGAGTTCTACACCCAGATACGCGAATGCGAGGAACCGGAACTGCTATACGCAAGCTTGCTTTTGGCAACATTGAACATCACTTGGAGAATGCATGACGAGCCCATTCCAGACGCTGAAGAGATTGGCATCCCTTGGTTCGTCTCTTTCACTGCTGGCGAGGCGCTAAAATTCTCCGTCCCCAATTACTTCGCCACCCGACGGGGATACTACATCATGTTGTCGGAGCTCCCGTGGAACTTCATCTCTTGCATTGATCCTTCCACCTTGTCCTCATACGACTACACCGTCCTCACCATCATCGGCTATCGCGTGTGGATCTGCATAATCCTCCTGGTATTGATGTTCTCCCTCATCTACAAAAACGTGCTGTATGGGCTGGACGCCCTCCTTCCCATTCTGGGGATGGGTCTCGCATTCAGCCACAACCGGACCGTTGTGGGAGTCTACCTATTCATGTCCATCTTTATTTGCGCGGTCTACTCCGGCTATTTCAACACGAGCGCTCTGCTGCTCACCAAAAATTTCCCGGACGCGATCACCCTGCTGGGGCAGAAGTTCCGGGTGATCGTTTCCGACGTTGACACAAATCCCGTTATCAAATGGCTCATTGAAGTTGGCATTGCTCTGGCCCCCGAAGGCATTAAAGCGAAAATTACAAACGTCCTTGGGGAGGGGGCAAAGCTTTCGGATATCTTTCATGACCCGGGATGGGAGTGGGAACCGGAGCGGATGGTGGCCCGGATGGCAGACAAGAAATTGATCACATTTAGCAGGCAGCCGTATATTGGGACGCTGAATGCGGCGCTGGAGTCCGGGATGAAGCTGGTCAATGGCAAGTATCTTTGTAGTCAGGTGAAGGGAAAGCAGCTCGTTCCCGTCACGCTCAACGCGGCAGCCAGACTCCACCATTATATGTCGCATGAGATGTACAGAAAATTTCAGCAGTATGCTGGAAGCGGGATATTCGGTAATATTAAGGAGTATAAAACTTTTATTCAGTATATTTTCATCTCCAAGAAACTGGGGCTGGTGGACGTGGAAAAGAATATGGACTGGAAGCCGGCCAAGGTGGAGTTTGGCTCTGTGCTGACCATGAGTCTTGTAGGGCATGTTGCTATTTGTCTCATCCCGTTCATGGGTTGGCTGCTGGGGTGGACATGGCTGTTGGTTGGGTGGGGGATTCGCAAATTGGGACGATGGTATCGGAGAAACAGGACGGGAGAAGTAAATTAGTTGGTAAGTGGGAACAAGGGCAGAAAAAAAATAATAACTTGAAAATGGGTTACCTAAGTAGAATTTTTTAGATTAGATTTGAAGTAAAAAATCATATTGAATGCTTTTAGATAAACTGTTGGGTTCACATTTTTCAAAATTTTACAACATTAGCATTTCATTTCAACTAGCATGCACAACAACACGCTCAGTGTTTTCACAGTACTTACGAGAGTTCAAGTTGAAGGACGTTAGTTTAAACATATAGTACTTTAAATTCAATTTATTGTAATTGCGTAAAGATATATACAGATACCTGTGTGCTTACATTAAATAAAACTATCGGATTAACGTTAATGTAGTGCTTGAATAAATGAATCTTGTGACAGCAAATAAATGGAAATCAAGTTTGACAAGATTTTTTCCTCCTAAACTTCCAAACACAAAATGTGTCTGGGTTAGTGTTAAGCATATTCATATCATCACATCCGCACCAACGTGAACTGTTTTTGTAAAAAAAAATATAAACGCGAAGATGACTTGTTTTTGTTTGTCACTTTGTGCTACATATGCAAAAGGTTAATCTGAAATGTCGTCTTACTACATCCATCAGGAAGGAAGTTAACTATAATTGCCTAGTTACTGCATTTCGCATTTCAGGAATCAAGTTGTTTACACGTAAATATGTTATGAGCAACTGAACAACTTGATATCCGCTTACGCTCTATGCCTATTTATCTAGCTTATCATGCCATTCAGATTAAGAGAACCAAATGACGGAATTTACCAATTCTAGCAAGGCTACTTACTTGGAAGGATCTCAGAATGGACTTTAAGAAGCTAGCTGCTTAATGGAATGCCGCTCTATCCATTTCTTCACCATATCATTCTATCGGTGATGGTGGTAGTGGCAATCACCTTGATAATCAAGTTGCAATTAATTCAAACTACCCAAATTATTACCATTCGTCATCCCTGTATTTTTTTTCGTCACCCAATTGTACAGGCGCTTGTTAATTAACTTACCATTTCCAGTTCCTGTTAGTTTATCAAGGATGAGACAAAACTAACATCACTTCATTCATTTTGCTGGATGATAACGCAACTGACCTATCCAGATAAAAATATCCATCCGTAAGCCGATCACTACTTCCGATGACAATCCATATGCAATTTCGTGAAAGATTAAGTGAAACACGCTCCATTCTCTCAACTACCATCCACGGCATGAAGTCATGGAAGGCAGGAAAACGAGTTCAGTATTTTTAACCCTACCAAGTCAAATGGATTTTTCAACGGCAACGGTTGAGAGTGAGTAAAAATAATTTAAAAAAAAATTGTTGAAACGCTGAAAAATATATTTTGTTGTTGCATCCTTATTAAATTTAAATTTGGCTATTAACTTTCTGATGATTTCAGAATTGAAGATGGAGTCTCAACAAGCAATACCATCCGATCAGCCCTACATAATACGTAATTTTATTAGCAAGGAAAAATATTCCACCGACGTAACCTCTCGATTTAAACCCAAACTACTCATGGCAGTTATTGTTTCAGTGATACTCACTTCCCCTTACCCAGCATCATCTAGTCCTTCCACCAACCAAGTGTCGAACCATTATGGGGACTTGATATCCTACATGAACCAGTCTCTCATTACCCCACACTCCATTTCTATCGATGTATTCGACAAGTATTACAGCTTCAAAGATATTCTCGTATTCACCGGACTGGATAGTGACAAGTTGGATGATTTGGCAAAGGCCAAGGTCACAGATGCCTCCTCAACCAAGCAACTCGCAAAGGGATGGGTGGCAAGCAAGTTCATAATTCTGGATGAGCCCAGCCACTTCCATCAAATTTGCAACAAAACAAGCAGAAACCGTCCGGTTCATCTGCTCCATTACGAAAATAGTGATAGAACGCTGAAATGGATTAGGTCGAAGAATGGAATGAACTATAATTTGAAGGAGTTTGTGATTCCAGGAAGGGAAATGAGCGAGCACACATTGTTCGACAATCTTAAGAAAAGTAATGAAGATGGTGGGGATGGTGATGACAACAATCCCATTTGCATTTCCGGAAGTTCAAGGGTGGGAAACAATTTCTTTTTGACCAATGCCGGAGGGAAATTGGGACAAGATAACCCGGAAGTAAATGTGCTAGTTCTCAAGGCAGCAGGATTCCTTAAAGAAGTTCGAGAATTGGTTGAAACCACGACGGAAATTGAAAAGGCGATTGGAATCGTGCTGAAAAATCAAACCCGGATGAATGAAAATGTAACGGCGGAGTTGCTTTTGGACAACTTCGATGAAGTGGAGGACGGAGACCGTTCAATTGCAATTGGAATTCTGGCGACGATACATTCCTCCTTCAAATCTATTCGGTTGTGGGTGACCACCACTTCATCTAAAGACATGCTGGAATCCGGATTGGGTGTACTTTGTTACGATTTGAAGTCGATGACGGAAGGCGACCAAGTTGAGTTTCTTGAAGGGTTCTGGTCGCGAAATAAAATGTTGAATGAGGAAAGACTGAACAAGTTTGCTCATGCAAGCTTGAAAGCATTGCAAGTTGGATTGGGAGTGAAGAATGGTAATTGGAGTGACCTTGAAGACAGTTCGCTGCAGAGTCTGCTCCTTGGCCAAGTTTATGATGAGGAGGCAGTCAAGTATTCAGCTATGGATAGGGATGCTCCAACTACAGTGGCACCAAACATCACTGTAGATTCCGTTACAAACCTTTATCAAAGCCTGATTAGGAAGAAGCTTCAAAACTATAAAAAATCAAGAAGGGAAAACGGAATTTTGAATGAAAAGCAGTTGATGGACATGCACACTCGACTTGCTTTGGAATATATATTTCCGGGGCACTTTGAGAAATTGAAGAAGTCGCTTATTTCCATTGACATGGAGGAAATCCATAAAGTTGGACTTTTGGAGTCATCATCCGCGCAATCACTAAAATTTAGACATCGCACGATAGCTGAATACTTCGTAGCCCGGTTTGTAATGGATTTAATCTTAAGCCGTTTGAGTGGCGCTGATGTGGAAGAATTAACTAAATTCATTTTTGAAGGAGCCCTGGAGTGCCAGTCCGTGGAACTGAATCAGAACAAGGGCGTTGACCATCTCCACTACAAAGTACAGTCATTTGAGTTCAGGCACTTCCCTATCGCCTACTTTCTCAACACATTTCTGACAAAAGAGCTTCCAAATAACGACTCATCGAAGATGGCTCCATCCACCTCTGTAGAAAACTTAAGAAATATAGCTCATGCCTCTGTAACCTCAGATTTTCTACCCATCTTCAAGCTAATCGACGGACTCAAAGGATTCGACAAGTTCGAAAGTGAAATTTTCACGGAAGAGCTCCTCTACTTGAGTGTTGAAAATTCGAGATTGGAGTTCATCAAAATTGTGCTGGACCTCTTCGAGCGACATCACGACTTCGACATAGCCATGAAGGCGAAGGTCATCGGGCTGGCAGTCCACAGAGGGGACTTCTCCATCGTGGAGTTCCTCATCAAAGAAAAACAGCTTTATGGAATGGTGGAAACTATGCTGACCAGGTTGCTACTCCATGACCTTGTCCTGCACACCAAGCACAGGCCTAGTAAAAATATCGATGATAAAATGAGATTGCTTGAGATGCTGGTGGGAATCAATCCAGAGCTGCTGGAGCAAAAGTACAGCTTTTGGGAGAGGACGCCCCTCCTCTCCGAAGAGGTCCATATTAGGCTGCTCACGGGACTTGTGAAATTGGGAGCGGATGTCCTCGTCCAAGACCAGAACAATGACACGGTCCTTCACTGGAGTGCCAATAAGAGGAAGCGCCTATCCGCGGAAGACTATCACTCCCTTGTCATGTCCATTCCCGAGGAAAAACTGAAGTCCCTTGTGCAGGTTATCGGGGGATGGGATGAGGACATGCAGACCCCCCTTTCGGAAATGGTCAGGTATATTGACCCCCTCCCAGAGACATTGGAGAAGTTCAAGGAGGTCGGGGCTGACTTCAATTTCGTTGGAGGGGAGCAGAACTATTCTGTTTTGGCTAATGCCATATGGCATGGGAGGAGCATGGACACCCTCAAAAAATTGATCGAGTTGGGGGCCAACATTGACTGGAGGGGGAATAAAAGTCAGACGGTCCTACACATCGCTGGATTCTACGGAAATTTGGAGGCTTCCCAGCTACTCATGAATGACTACGGAGTAAATCGGAATGTTGAGGATGAGGACGGTCTAACTCCGTTGGACTATGCGATAAGGAGCGTGGACTTTACTAGGAAGAGGGTGGCTACTGGATTAGCTTTGCATGAGAGGGGAGTCAAGTTCAAAAATCAGTTGAGTTCTGGAGGTTAGTCCCAGCTTCACGTGGCTGCCGAGCATGATAACTCCCTTTCGATCCAGCTACTTATCCAACTTGGTGTGGACTTGAATATGAAGGATGAGCAGGGGAATACGCCGCTCCATTTGTGGGTGACGCCAGGACACTTATGGGTTGGTGATCATCTTTTCATCACGAAGCTCTTTTTGGATAATAATGCGGATCCCAACATGTTGAACAAGGAGGGAAAGACACCATTCCAGTCTGCTTTGGAGAATGGCGACCTCGACTTTGAGACATTCCGCTTGCTCAAGTTATCCGAGAACGGTAAGCTGAGGATGAATGCCTCCCTTGCCACATCCGCCTTGGAAGTGATGATCAAGAAGGGAACCGACTTGAGTGAGGATGAGTTCGCTTCATTGGCCCAGGAATTTGAAGACATCGGAGCCAACCTAAAGTACAGAGATTACTACGGAAATTCCCTATTGCATATCGCAGCCAGCCACGGAAATGAAAAAGCAGCTCGTTTCCTTGTCCAGAAGAAAGGGGCGGATGTGACCTTGACAAATGAAGGTATGGAAAGTGCCCTCCATTCGGCTGCAAAAAATCACTTCAAAGATGCCGGCCTAAAAATCATTAAATATCTGATCGAGAAAGGGGCCAATGTTGATGGAAAGGATGACAGGGGGAATACCTTCCTCAAGTATTACATAACTCATGTTCCAAGACCGTCCCCTTCTCAATTTCATTCTCTGGTGGAGTTCCTGATTGAGAAGAATCATTATGAGCTATTCAACGGGGTG
This sequence comes from Lepidocyrtus violaceus, assembly GCA_034696905.1. Taxonomy (NCBI): domain Eukaryota; kingdom Metazoa; phylum Arthropoda; class Collembola; order Entomobryomorpha; family Entomobryidae; genus Lepidocyrtus; species Lepidocyrtus violaceus. The sequence continues at coordinate 11,071 of JAQGAI010002401.1, forward strand.
GATAGACGGGGTGATGTCACTTTGTATCAATTGGCGTTACAAGAACTGAAGCCATTTGCGAAGACCATGTCCCTGCTCCACTCCAAAAGTATAGGAGTCTGATTCGGGGCAAAGTGCGACAATCACTAATGAGAAAATCAATTAAGTTATTCTACTTCGTTAGTTTTTCATTTTTTATTTATTTTAAATATACCTTACTAAAATTTATATCGATTATATTGATTAAATTTGCTATGTAGTATAGTTGCCATTATTATTTGAATAAAGTTGTGGTTTATAAGTTGTTAAAACGTAACGACTCCAAGAGTGAAAACCAAATTAGTTACAATATATTTTAGCTAAACTATTTAACATGCGCCATTACATTACCATACGTATTTACGAAATAATATATTTTGTTCCGACTAATCAAATGAAAAACTGCGATTTTATCTTTCGTTTTTAGGTAAGCAGCATCAAATTCACACAATTGCCCAAAGCATGGTTCGTAATATTAAAGGGAGTCAACTGATCAACAAAGTTGGTTGCTCCAAACCTTATCTTAATTATGGCCATCGCCTTGACCATTTTCTTACACTGATTTTTCCCAAATCGTGGATTCTCCCTTGCCACATTTTTGCATTTTTCGGATTCCGCCAGCACATCGGAAGCAACCTTGATCATATATACGAGCACCAGACTGTCGAACAAAGCTATTGGGAAAAACGCAAATCCCGGCATTGGAACTGTCTCATGCAGTTTGACACATGTGTACAGGCTTATCATAAGGACACTCCATGCTGCAAACATTACCATGGGCATCACTATGGATTGATAGACATCGTTGAATATGATGCAGAGCAAGTGGACCTGGCGGATGATGCGAAATCCATTGCCCCCCTCAGAAATATTGCGTGCGGAGGAAGTTGATGATAAAGCCCGACGCCCCAGAGCCAAGTACTGTTTCAAACACCGCATTGTCACGAAGCAGCAGCTAATGCCGTAGAACACAACATTTGAGAGGATGCTAAACCAAATGTACGTTTCAAAGCAGGCAAGGATCGTTCTTGGAAACATTCCAATAATGCAAATCAAGTCGTCTTCACATTGACCGGAAATTATGAATCCTAAGAAAGGTGGAATGGATGGTTTAGCGTAGACAAGGAAGCCAATGAGAGCCGCAGGCACGGGTCCGGTCAGGATTCCGATTAGCTGAACGGATTTTGTTATCACGTCACTTCCGGTTTGCTCTATTGAAAATTGAAAGATGAAAATATTTAGATTTATATAATTTACATATTATGTGGAATTTTATTTGATGCAAATAAATATTTGGATTACCCA
>JAQGAI010002402.1:0-12391 GCA_034696905.1 Lepidocyrtus violaceus
AACCAGGCACACAAAACCTTCTTCCTATTAAGCAACTGTACGGAAACACGTTTAGCCCTTTTTTCCCTGCGTTACATATTTTCACCACTTTTACTACTACAACTGTTTCGTGTTATCCCAATCACAGGAGGATATTTTATCTCCGTAAAAATATCCAAGAAATGTGGATGGATGGATGGAAGGAGGCAAAAGGAAACGGAGACACAAACATTCTTACTAGCTTGTAGTCATCTGTCTGATGTGATGGTGGGGGTGCTACATTAACAAATAAAAATACTGGACTCGAAGAAATAAGTGAATGCTAGTGAATTTTATTTAAACACGGTGAGAGTAGTTAAAGCCACTTTTATTGTTTGAGAGGGACAGATGACTATATGATTACAGGGGGAAGTGAAGTAGAAAATAAGTTTACGAGAAAGTTTAAGAGTGTGAGAACAAGTTCAAGTAAATATATCCTTTTACTCTTAAAACTTTATAAGTGTCTGTAATCTAACGTTGTTTTAAAGTGCTTCATTGCTCTTAATGCGGCTCCTCCTGCTAATAGTTGTGAATTTTGAGGATGTAATAATGGCTTGAGCTTTGTTATTAATTAACCAACATATTTATAGTGAGCGGCGACAATAATTATGCTATAATTTCTTGTGAGCAACTTGATATCGCACATCCTCATTATTTGCGGAACTAATCCTAGTTATGTTATGGACAACTAACAAAAAATCCTTATTCTAAATCAGTCAAAAACTGAACCGTGCATAATTACAGGAAATACAATTTCTGGAATAATTAATGCAATGCGGCAGTGCAGGATCAAATCTTTTTCACGTTCCGAGTGTTTCCTGTGTACTAAGCTCCATCTGAAGAAAAAATAAAGTTCGCAAGTGACCAATAACCCTCCTCCGGGAAAGGACAGCAATGCCCTCAAACTGAGAATCAAGGAACGCCCCGATTAATTTTGGGCGGGTTTGCTTTGGCAAGTTGTAATACATAAAACTTGCGTAATCAACCCTACATACCACAAACTCAAGTCCAATGCCTGGCACTCCAGTTCAGGGACACGTGCAAAGCTTATCGTCATCAACATCACCATCCTCATTCCGTGTTGTTCTTTATCAGTATAGCTGAGAACATGGAAAAGAGGTGACAAAAATACTTTCTTGAGCAATTCCTCCCCATCCGTGATTCCGACAGGATAATTGACCAGATACCTAAAATTCTATCATATAAAAGTGACATATATATGGACCATGTGAGCAAAATCAATTGTACTGAAGCAACAAAATCCGCGAATAGAAATGGAAGTAGGAAGAATGCTATAAAAAAGTGAAAGCTTTTGATAAAAACAGTAATAAATTATTCGAAAGGATGAGTCATAAAAAACTTTTCCTGTTCCACAATATGTATTATATGTATGTAATGTAATCAATCTACCTAATTCACCCACTTCACTGTTCACTACACTCCAAAACTCTCTTCATTCTATTATCTTCACTTAAACAGAAATAAGAGATTATTGATCCGTTTTTATTCCTTTTACAGTGGTGCTCTATATTATAGTGCAGAAAATAAAATACTAAAAAATTGTCAAAGCTCTACATTTAAGCATTTAAGTTGTTGGTAGTTTACATTACTTATAGAGCAGAAGTCATGTAATAGATGCATCTAGCTCCTTCGTAGAGTAAAATGTGGATTGAAAGTAGCAAAATTAGCTTTCGTTAGTGAATCAGACATAGTCATAGTACATATTATGGTCGATCCTCATATATTTAATGTGAAAAGTTGAATGTAATGTTGGATAGGTTATCGTCCTTCTGATTTTGAATACAAATATCAAGTAAAAAAGACTATCCAAGTCTCACCAAATCAAGTTTAATATTCAATCCGGCATTTTTCAGTTCAATCGTCTTCGTTTTACGCTTTAAGGGATTGTGTACTTTAGATTGTTTACGTCTCGAATACATTCAAGTAAATAAAATACAATTCATGTCATGAACAATTAAGCCAACCCTCTCATCTATCTCATCAAAAACGATATACGACGAACACATACATGTGCGTGGATGAAAGTGAGAGGAATCAAATGTCAACCTTTTATCTTTTACCAAGAATCAACTATTGTCAAACGGAATTCCCATGAATAATTAATTCAAGCAATAAACAAGATTGTTCAATATCTGGTGTCGAATTATTAAGCAAAATCAGAATGTGAAAGGATCAACTATAAAAAAATATAGAAATAAATACTCAGAACTCGCAGTGAGATCCAAAATCCCACCACAACATTTACATACGATTCAATATTCAGCACAAAAAGGAGAAACACCAGCTCACTCAACAACAATCCTACAAGCCTGCTCCATTAGCTTAGCATGCATCTGTAGTGGAGAGATTGACACTGCTGAGCCATCAAAGATATGTCCTTACTCAGCGTAACAGGTACGTACGTACAGCGGATTTCCCGTTGCGTAATCAATGGCAATGGAAAATGTCATTGTCATTCCTTTAAAAAAATCTATGCATAAAATATTGGTAAAAGGGAGAAAGTGACAAGAGAAAAATGGATATGACATGGGTGACCGTATTTTACTATGAAAATTGACATTTTTAAAGTGAAAGTCCCCAACAAATTTTGAAACAAGCCGAATGGATATGCACTCATATTTTAAAATTAATGAAGGTAACATCGTCCATCCGTTTGTACTCACCAGTGGTTATCCAAAGTTTGAATTAAAAAGCAAAAGAGAAGTAGCAAACAATTAGCTTTCTAATTTTTTTTATACTTTCCACCCATCCTGCTAAAATAACTCAACGGATAATTTAATTGCAGTGGTAGTAGTATTGAATTAAACATTAGTAAAAAAATGTGATTGTGGTCATGATGATGTAATTTCATGCTTGACTTAATTCTCTTCCATTCCGCTTACTTTCTTCGCCTCTTGCCTAGGACTACGAGAAGAAGCAACACAGAAAGAAGGGAGCTCTGGTTTGAGTTCAGTTTTTTTTTTCATTTCACTGTTATGAGGACAAATTAGATTAGATTAGTTTCCGGGTACTAGCGGATATGAGGCATTTGTATGGAAGCAATTTTAGACAAGTGTTTTTTTCTAATTTCACTTTTATTGTTATTACCATGTTAGAAGTGGGTGGTAATAATGAAAAAGGGCAGTTTGACTTTTAATGCTCGAAAATCCAAGTTTTGTTTTCGCGTTAATTACAGTAAAGTTTTGAAGGATATTATTGGCAAATGCTATTAGTAAAAAAATCAGAGCTTAGGTCAAAACATCGGAATCTCCGGAAACATGTTTTGCTTACTGATTCGTTCATGTACATTTTGGAAAAAAAATAAACTCACAGAAATGGTTTTTAAAAGATAATTTCAAACTGCACTGTTAATTTAAACACGTCAGAGGAGAATTGTTTAAAAATTGCAAACATATATGACATGAACCTCGCCGATAATCATTTTCCACATGGCTGGAATGGGACCCGTTTCTGATGAACTTCGTTTTTGTCACTCTTTTTCTTCACATGTTTTTTCTCCAATTTCGCATACTTATTTTATTACTTTCACAAATGTGTACAGTAATGCCAATCAAAGGAAGAATCATGTTGAAAAAATATCTGAATCAAGTTTAGTCATTTACGTATGACTCCATTCGCTCTGGTGTTTGTTTACACTCTCCCGTAACCCTATAAAAATTTGTGACTTTTCTCTCTTTTTTATTACAGTGAAAAAAGCGCGTTTTGTGGGACCTCAAGGTAAGACTGGCTGAAATTTTTCCTTTTATTTTAGTGCTTTGGTGAAAGCACTGGTTTGGCTGTTCAACCGTTAGCTTAGGTAGGAAAAAGGAAGCGTGCCGAAATCTATAAAAGTTTTTTTTCTTCTGTTGTTTCGCCCCAGATTTCCGTCTTTTATATGCAGGCTTTTTTTAGTACTTTTGTTAGGATAATGATACTTTCTAGAATGGGAAAGGGGTAAAGGTTGAAACAAAATCTGGCGCTTTCTCCGAATCTGACTTTTGTTCCGTCTCCTTTCAAATACCCAAAGACAGCCAAAATTCCTTCTCTTAGTTTTTTTTGTCCATTTCCACATCTTATGTGACATGAGCCCCTTGCATTGCGCAAGTTAGAAATTTTTCCTGCCCTATCAAATTAATATGTATTTTGTGCTAATAGGCATAGGTAGGTAGGGCCATTCATTTTATTCTCTTTGGCAAAAAATAGATTTAGCCATCCGTTTCTAATTAAACCTTTTATGACTTGCTGCCGCCACTCATCCAAAAGGAGAAGTTTTTTTCTCCGTTAGTGTGATTATATCTTACAAGCTCAAGTCTCATAAATAAGCTTTTCGTGTTTTCTGTTTGATGCCATGTCCCATTCACACAATACGCCTCTCCACACCTATTCAACCGACAACATTGGGAACGATAACAACTCCAATCCTTCCTGTAATCCGGTTTCATTGTCAACGGCCAAAATCCCGAAAACTGTGTGGAACGCTACATGAACTGCAGCAGTAAGTCAATGGAATTCTTACGTAACTCTAAAGCTTCAGCATGTGAAGTCCACCACTGTGCAAGTGAAAGGAGCAAACCCGAGCTGGGAACAGGACTTTCTCTTGTAAGTACACACAACCAAACTCTGTTTACTTATTTTATAGCGTATGTAGTAATATTTTCAGTAAACAAGGGGGCCTTGTTACAGAAAGCAAACTGTCCATCTAAATCAAGATCATTCAATGCAAACATGCCACATGTTAATCACCCCCAAGCATAAATATTTAAAACAAAAAATAATTATCTAAAAATAGAGGACCCTTTAACAATAAAAAATTACCCATACTCAATTTTCCGCTGCTTATTATACACTTCGTAATGAAATAAATTGATTATCTACTTGTAAAAATATAATAAGAAAACTGCCCGTATAATTTAGGGAACACGAGCATTTAATTTAGAATGAACGGTCCCGATCCCAATTTAGATTAAGAAAGAAGAAGAAAGGAGATCGTGACTTGTGTTCGGTCCCTTACTGAAAACCAGACTTGAGGAAAAGCCTGGCTGGAATAAGTTGAGTGAGTGAAAACTGTTGTTCTCATTTTAAGTATGAATATGCACTCCCATTTACAAACAGGGCGATAAAAATCAGAAGTAACCTTGAGAAAGTTATAATCTTTTCGGAAAAGTCATTTATCAAACTTCTTTCCCAGCCTGTGTGTACTCGATATGCTTGGGTAACGAAAGCGTAACACTCTTTGGAGCTATTGTAAGTAAGTACGTCGACCATATATCATATTGAAGGAGAAAATGGTTTCAGTCAGTCCGACCAAAAGGATCAAATTTTACTTTTTTTTTTCAAAAGGCTCAAGCCATTTCACAATACAACAAAAGAAAGCATAAAAATTCGGTTTGGAACATTTTTTTTATATTAATTGGCCCACTCCTTTTATATGATTATGTGATCATTTATCAGGTTATCAAGTATATCCATTCATTTTTTGTTAAATATAGAGGGGTCTTTTTCAATGTAATTTAATCTTCGGCTTTTGTATTGGCACAAGCTAAAGCCTCCCCAATTAATATAGTTCGCTGGTGATACATTACGGCATAATTCTCCTTTTTAGCATACGTTTTAATATTCCGTTTCTCTTTTCCTCTGGCGAATATCCAATACTCGGAATATGGTCTTCCTGCACCACCGACATAAATTAGGAGTTGCTCTGGTCGACAAAGTACGTACGTACGAATAGTATAGCTCCATATGTAATGGAAAAGCATATCGTAAAACCAACTTTTGTTCTACATTCGATTTCAATACTGGAAAAACTTTCACTTTATAATAGCCTTTCATATCGGTAGACAATAGGCGGAAACCAGTTTAAATAGGTATTGGTGGGCTTTGGTTTAATACTTTCTTTTTGTCTCCACAGTGTATAATCAAATTACACTCTCTTTTTCCTGGAGGGACCCTATAATTTGATTGATTATGGTTAGGTTAAAAAAAATTCCTTTTACTTGTGGTCCTTTTTACACGTGAATATTTATAAGAAGGCGGTATATGCGTAAAACGCTAAATATTTTTTTCATAAAAACGTTTCCTCGAACGTGAGAAATTCTAGTCATGAGGGAGTAATCATATTACGAGGAAATATACGGTATAATGATCCTCCTCAATCAGTTCCTTCTTCTGGAAGAATTTCATACGTTTAACCTTTCATAGATGATATTGACTCATATCCGACGACCTTAGTTTCCAGTTCATTGATCTGAATTTTATCAACTGGTTTGGTACGGGAAGTGATATTGTTTTTGTCGGAAGAAAATATTCCGGTGCATTGGATTTTTTTGTAGGTTCTGTTTATTTTCTTGGCATTGTTTGGTTCTATACATTCAGTTAATCGCAGTTTTTTTTTTAAATTAGGAGAAAAAGCCAGATACCGTATAACTCTGGAATGAATGGGAATATTCAACCTTCAATACATTTAAAAAATGGAGAAAGGCATATAACTTTTTTTGCATTGGAGGTGGACTTAATTTAGAACAGAATGCATGATAAAAATTATACGTAAGTATAGGTCCCTATATACTTCGATTTTTGCTGCAGCGATCATCAACCCAACCCCCATGGCATGGCCATGAATAGACCGCCGTATAAAGCGGTTTGCCGTGACTCCGTTTATCTAACCATTCTGGTGGAAAATTTGTAAGGACTCTGCACAAAAATCTGCACTGGTGAATGAAACAGATCGCTATCATATCATTTAGCACGGAGCGGGAATGGTTCTCCATTCGCAGGGAGAGAAAAAAGGAGCCAGTTGTGTTTGTACAAAGTGGATCGAATCAATATTAGTTTTAAACGGTTGGGCATGAAAAAAATTAGACTGATATATGTGTACGGTCCTGACTACTGACTACAGCCAGTCCTCTCATGACTGGATGGAAAACCTTCCTATTATGTGTATGCAGCTGGCTTGGTGGTGGGCAACCTCTCTTACGAAGAGGCAACGGCACAAATGTGACCTCTCCTCTCTGCACATCATCATGCAACCTGGAGCGATACAGATTAGAAAAATAAATTGTCAACTGTCTCGTTCCCCACATCCGGACTCTTTCCCTTTTTCATTTCTCTTCTGCTTGTGCATTCCAAATTCCACCAGTAAATCTTGTACAAATGGGTTCACTTGCAAAACAAACATATAAAGTAATCATTGGTGGATGTTCGAGAGACTTTTTTTTATACAAAACACAGTTCCAGTAAAGTATGAACTTTGACTGGAATAATATTTTTATAGTGGGGGCTAATCGAAAAGGAAAACCGAAATTGAAAGACAGTCTGGGGCAGCGTGAGACTGCGACTCGACAAATCTTCTGTTGCGGTATCTGCTCGGATTTTTCTCTCCCTTTTCTTATTCTTTTTTTGCAAATGGAATGCAATGCTAGACAGAAGATTAAAAAATGTGATGATTCGGCCTCCAACCGTCTAATTGTGTTCGAGCATGCAATCCTGCCATGATTTTTAATGCTCCCATTTCATCGCCATTTTCTCATATTGCTTTCCCCTCTCTTCATCGTGAGGAGATAGAAAGCTCATTAAGAATAAAATAAGAAGCTCTATTTAGACATTCCCAAGCATAAAATATATTATTCCGATTTGAAAATGATGAGATTTTTCCGCTTACTTTGGAACAGTCCATTCTCTTTAGTATGAAATATTGCTTTAATCGTCTATCGGCTCTGGTACTTTTAAGTGTAAAATATTATTTTCGTGTCGGGAGTTAGAGTACTATGTTGGAGGGTCGGGTTTCGCCTTCACCCGTCGCCACCGATGCAATGCAGCCGGCAGCAGTCTCCCTAACAATGTAATAAAATCGTTCCATCACACTCTACACCCATTCATAGTCCATGTAATTTTCTTGCGAATTTCTAGGCCATACCAGAAAGTGGGACTATGGCTAAAAAGTATTCATGGATTCCGACAAGAATGTGGTTCCAATGAGGAAGGAGAAAGTTTTTTTCAAGAGAACATGAGAACCCAATTCAGTAGAAAGACTACTCTACCTCCAAAGTCTAGACTTAGGCGGAGCTCATACCAGAGTCATTATTTTCCAAGCGGAGGCGCTCCTATCATTCCAGTCCTTTCCAAAAGATAAATTGTTTCCCTTCCATATAAACTGAAATCAACTTCTATTTATAACGCTGTATATATTTGCCTTGTTCCTTATTCTCTTACAATTTGTCAAAACATTTAATTTTCCCTTTGGACCATCTAAATTATCAACAAACAAGCTTAATAGTTATTCTATGACCTTAGGAAAATAATTAAAACATAATTACTTTCCTGGTAAATGATGCTTTTCATACTATTTCATCAACTTGCTTGCTTAGGTATAGCATGTGAGCATAGCTCGATCTTTATTTCCCCGTCGATGAAGACGAGACTCAGTCTGAGAATTTAATTGATTGGGAGCCTCACACACCAGCTAAATTTAGATTGAGAACTTCGATGGCTGCTTTTGGATGACATGTTTTGTCTAACAACCCACTTTGTTTTTTTACTTTGCTTTCAATACCAGTCAGTAACGAGGTGTTATGAATCCCATGTGTTGTGGCTGGGCTACACACCATGGTATAATCACCTGCTTCACTTGACATCTGAAGATTCCCTTTGCGTGCTTATGTCATACAGTTTAAGGTGGAGACTAAAAAAGAAGTCGGAGTTCTCAGCAAGGATGCTGCCGTTTCAATCAATCCATTCATCCCTTACTAATATGACAGTCTATGGAATGAGCACGCGAAAACAGTTTGTCTGAGAACTGTTCATTTATAAAATGTAAGAGGCGGATCGTGAAGGAGCTTCACTTATTTTACCTCATTCACCGTCTGACAACTTGCTAGAATCTTTTATTCATTTTTTCCCTCTCTCCTACGTAATCCGACTAAATCCAAGATCTCAGGGGATAATAATAATAAGGTAACCCTGTTATTAGTTTAGACTAATGAGATGTGATGATCATAAAAGAAAACTAATTTCATTTAAATATCGACCCATCCTCGTGTTCCCTTTTAATTTCATCCCGTCATATCTTTATGAATAGAGCTAGGTATGTACATTTATTGCTGTATTTCTTGGAATGAAAATGTATACTCTTTCATTGAGCTCAACTCTCTTCTAGTGAAGGATAGCCTCTTGTTCCCTATCCTCCAACTAATCCACTTTCTGCTGCAAGCACATATTTTGCTAGTGTTTGAATGAGAGCTCATCCTCGAAAAAAGGAAAATTTCATATGCACAGACGCTCCTCCTGACAGATGCAGACAGGCGAAGGGAAGCTGCAAACAGGTCGGGTGGAAAGAAACATGAGTTGAGCTCAATCCGTTGCTCACTTTTTTTTTAAACTGTAGATACGTTATTCATTCACGTTCCTTCTTTCGCCTCTATAGTCTTTATGGTTGATTGGCGCTGCCGTGAACTAGAAAAATGCTTACTCCAAAGAGTGATGATGACGATGCACTCCACTTTCACTCTGATTTTCCATCCTGCTTGCCTGACGTCAATGATTTATTTCGGGGAAAGAATCAATCTCGTAGTCCGTCTATATTTCTGTTGGATAAATATGGGGGAAAATTGGGTCTCTATAAATTTTGAAACGGGGGCAAAGGTGGCCTTCCTCCACCAACATACTGAAACTGTAGAGTTTGCATTGATTCATGTTTAGGGGGGAAAGAACAAAAGGAAATTCCCTCTTAAGCTCACTTGACTTAGGTCAATACCGTAGTTTTTCAACACAGATTTCTGATCCTATGGCTTTAGTTTGGAGTGAAAAGCTGAAGAAAGGAAAATGGGTTAAATCTAAGATAAACTGGTGTGTTCCTTTCTTTACATTGATTTTCTAATAACGGAAATATTATTTCTATTTTTGCTTTCCAGACGCATTCCTTCAGTATTGCGAAGTCTTTTGATTTCAAGGTCACTTTTTTCTTATTTCGTTTCCGGCCAGTCAGTCTCAAGCTTAACTAGACCTCACTTTCGTTCATGTCAAGGGGTGGACTGAGACTGCCGTTGATAAATATGTTAGGTACATAAGTTCAATTATTATGATAATACTTCCCGAAGGATTTCCTCCTTCCAGTCTTGACTTCTTCTTATCGAAAAACGGAGCCGACGTGAACTTGTCCTTCAAGGATTTTGCCTTTGCCTGGGAGGCCTTCTTTTTAAAAGTGATCCGGATTCTCATTTCAGTTTCTCAGAATTTTCTGGACCCTTGCACTTGCTCCGCTTTGGTGAAAAGTCATGCATAAATGCCTGGAGGGAATGGAGGTAAAAACTGTGAAATTCTGGCTTGCATTGATGAAACGATAAAAGCTTAATTTTTATTACAGTTCCCTTGATACTTTGAAGGTTGAGCTGGTTCCCTTCCCATTATTACTCATTGTCATAAATGGGAGTGATGTCATATGGAACAGAATGAATGACTCGCTAGGAAAGGAACAGTTAATGAATCCTCTTTGTTTTTAACCTGTTCCATATAGCTTTTGAATGACTACGTCTACAATCTACAATTGGTGCGTGAACGTATTATGCATATTTTTTTCAATTTCATGAAGAAATGAGAATGAGGTGATGAAGGAAGATGTGTAATTCATAAAGGTGTAATAATACACGATATGATTGTACGTTAGGTATTTCAATGAAATCTTAAGATGAGATTCCACACGTCTTTTATCTGAAGGTTGCAATCATACCTTCAAGGAAACAACATCAAGTGTTAAAGATCTCAAGTTTATCAGAACACACTTGGTGAAGAAGGATCAATGAGTATTTTTAAGCAATGAAATCTATTACAAAATTACGCGGGAACAAGTATTCGATTTTTTTGAAGTGCTGGCAAGTTCTGGGAATGATTATATTGGAATACGATATTCAATGATGAGGCCCAAGGAATTTTTTTTCCATTTGAATAAATGACATGTAGGTTGGGTGAAAGAACGTCAACTTCTTCAAAGTTAATTTACTTCTGTCTGATAACTTCTTGAGTGCCTGCACTCTCCGCCTCTTTCCGCTGTATGAACCTCCGCAAAAGTAAAAATGGGTACCAAGAAAGAAAGGAAACTCAATTTTTCCACAGAGTTGGTTTGGTTTGCAGGTGAATGTTGACAGATGTTCCTTATAAAAGAAAAGGTCAGAGTCATTTTCTTCCACTGTGACTGCTTGTTTCCTTCATCTGTTCCTGTTTCCGTATTTTATTCCAGTGAAAAGTGAACTGTGCATTGATAAGCCTTTATTATCAGTATTCATATAAAAAGGAACGAGTGGGAAGGAATATGTAATATTCAATATCTTCAAGCAGTCTATTCTCCACCTACGCCAATTAATTCAGAACTCAAATATATAGAAAGACTGCCATCATCCGCTTAAGAAAAGAAAGGCAAAGAAAGTAGGTACATATATGAGTACATACTTATGTGTATATAAAAGATTGTTTGAAGTGCTCTGATGCAAAAGTGGGTAGCTTTCCTGATGACAGCCGAGTAGCTTTCGACTGTTGCCGCCCACACGCAATTCCGTGTAAAATGTCTTCCAAATTATTTGTCATATTCTGGTAATTCATTCCAGCACACAAATACATCCCACATCAGTTTTTAGTAAATCGTTTCAACTAGCCGGGAAATGATATGATTCGGATTATCATATGGCTTGAATGTGTGAACTAAGCCTGATTAAAAGAGTAATGAGCAGTGGCAGTGATTTTCTACAGTGTGTACCCTTTGAAGATAACCTGACGATGAGTCACTTTTGGATAGACCAAACCCACCGTCAACGAATGCCACCAACATAATATGCTAAAAAACCCCGACCCGGTGTAATTTTATGGTACAGCATGTTTTACGACAACAATATGAAAGGACTACTATTTCGATTTTGCAAGCTCTATATTGCAGCATACTGGTTCATAGTTCAAGTCACGTTGCCATTTAACTACTTGACAGCGAGTCATTACCTTACTTTTATTACTGGAATTAGACTACACTACAAACTAATGAATTGGAGTAAACAAATTAGTTCCGAAACATATTACCAAAACAAATATCTACTCAAAGCTGCAATCAAGCACTATATAGTACTACAACCTGTTGTTTGTTGTGTGTACACACAAGACAAACTTGAGCATATTTTTATTTTATTTCCCAAAGCAATTATAAATATTGACAGGGAAGCTCTGGCATATTAAGTGTGCAAATATTTTTCACCTCCATCCCCCATTCATTCCATCCCGATTCTCCATATCCTCCTCCTCCATACTTAATTTTATTGATTTTGCGTCTTCTTCGTAATAATTTCCAGAAGAAAAAAACACTTTACTCTGGTACATATATATCTGGTACCTATCCCATTCG
>JAQGAI010002403.1:0-12391 GCA_034696905.1 Lepidocyrtus violaceus
ACCACAGTAAATATCTAGTCTATATTTCCCTTAGCTACGTAAATCAGTTCGCTAACAATTAAAAATAATTGATTTTATCCTTTTATTACACTATAAAGCCAGTAAAAAATCACTACTTTTTTCTTTCTCCTTTCCCATTCTTCTAAACTAACTGACAACACCAAAATAATAGAAGTAATAATAGCCGGCGAGCAACCAACCACATAAGAATTTATTGTTGTGTTCTCTCTCCCTTTTTTGAAAAAGTTTTTTTTTGTCGGGCAGAGGGATTTGGACAACTTCGCGAGACTCTCGCATTGTTCTTCTATCAAATCATCATGATCATCATCAACAACATCATCATCCTCCTCATATGTGCCTATATCTATCTCCAAAATAAAAATCCGTCCGCGTTCGTCTTTTTTTACGAAGAACATGGCTTGGAGTAATGCAAACAACCTTTCATCTCTTTTCCCCTTCTTCTTATTTACTTGATCTCATCTCTCTTTTGCTTGCTCCTTCGCATTTCATCCACGTCCCCGTCAACTCAAATGAAATGGGTGGAAGGAGATTTTTAACCGGCTCATGCATAAATAATGGATAAACAAAAGCTCATAAACCTGTAAATCCAAAAAAAAAAATACTTTGCTAAACTTCATCCATACTTACTATCTGTACCTCTCTCTGCCTACACAAAGTCATGCCAATATGCCAAATCAAATCTGAAGCCCAACCAAATGCAAAACTTTTTTAGGTAGTGTGTCTTGTCTAGTGTGAGGATACGGAGTAAAGTACATGGGATCACAGGAACAACAACGTGAAACGTTTTTGTCGCTACTTTGAAGTTTTTTTTTGCAGGATTATTATTATTACTATATGTTGCTGCTGTTCCTGCTCCCGCTTACGCCGCTGGTTATCTAGATACATTTTTACATAAAACATAATGATAGGGTAGATACATAGTAAGCTTTTTGTCGAGGGAGAAAAAAAAGCGAAATGGAGATAGTCACTCACTGTACCATCATATTATTCCATTGAATTTTATCTAAATGTCCGTTCATCCGTCATTTATTTGGTTGAAAAAGTTGTGTGAATGTCTTTATGGATTCGTCAGCATCGCACCGTTTTATAAATCACGCTAATAAAATGAGCTACCATGTTTTCCTCCGACTTTTTTAATAGATGATTATCTCTCCCCGTGGTTGTCTACACAAATAGAAAACACCGACGTTTATTTTAAAGCTCTGATAGGCAAACAGGCACCTTTGCATTTGATGCTTTCTCTATTTCATATACTGCTGCCAACTTCATTGTATGAAAAGAAGCTTTGCTAGATTTTTTACCATTTTTTTTCTGATTCTGATTACGTGCTAACATATTCCGCCTGGCGTATGATTTCATTCATTAGTTAAGAGTTGGCTGAGCATTCAATCCTCCTTTGAAATTGATCATTATGGAGAAGGAGAACGATATGGAAGGGAAAACGTCAGTAGCAGGGCTTTCAGTAGAAAGGAGATAGGATTACTTGTTTTATTCTGGTTTCGTGAATTCGATTTCAAGCCTTGGCAAAAGGCTGCTGCTACGGTGTCCTAGGATTGCATTGAGGTTCAAGGTACTCACTACTCTGATCAGTCATTCAGCTTCTTATGTACGTATGTATGTGCAAGATTCAAAGCAAATGGGATGAATTGAAACGGTCGTAAATTAGGACGGATGTTCAAATTCAAAAGAATAATGAATGATGTTAAATGGTACGTGCTTCAAGTTTGAAGTTTTTGTAGATCATCTAAGTAATATAGTAGTACAGAACAGAGTGGACCACTGGACCGACGATGAATCTTCCCCGTTGCCAAAAAATTCGTGTAGGTAAGCTGTATAGCGAAGTGACAACAGAATTCAAACCACTTATAATTTATATTTTAGCAATCAGATCACAGTTTAACGATCCTGTTAAAACAGCGAAACGATTAAATTTTATTGAATTTGAGCGTTCACCGTTTAAAATAACATTTCATAAAAAAATTGTAACAAGTTTACTTTTGCCAAGAAGCGTTGTAAAAATTCGAGCTTTAATATTTAAAAAAAAATCATATTCTCTCTCTTGATTCTCTCAATGAATAAACAAGCAAACAAGCTTATATACACAGACAAAGTATTCATATGAAATATTTATGTACAACATGTTTTTCTACATACATTCGTTACAAATTTTTACAACCAACGCATGCATGTATGAATGTATAACAATCAGGCAGAGAAACATTTCTTTTTTATTGAAAAGCTCACATCATATAATAATCCCATCCAACAAACTGCAGCCATCGCCCACCACATCATATCCCCATAAAAAATAATGTGATAGGTGAAGCAAGAAGAGCCAGAGCATAATTTTTCCTCTATTGAACTGAACTCAGTTCAACTCTTTTTTTTTTCAGCACCAATACCATGAACAAAAGTGAAGTGTCGAGCCAAAGCCAGAGCAAATGAAGAGTAGCAAGGGAAGCAAGAGAGAGAGAGGGGCAGGGAGAAAAAAGTGAGAACGAGAACGGTTTGCTTAAGGTAAACAGATGTATGTAAACGTGTGCATTATCGCCAGCTCTAAATAACATCAATTACATGCTTCATCGTTAATTTAAATGTTGTTTCCTCTAACTACTTACCAGTTTTTTTTTTCAGAAAGGGAGAGAGGGTAAGAGAGGACGACTCACTCCAAACTCGGCACACAAGCTGGCTCAGAAAAAAGGGAGGTGAGTCGTGTGGTGAACGGGGAAAAACTTATTATTTGTAGTTTTTTTCATACGTATCGTACGTACATAAAAAGTATACTTATAAATAACAAAGTATACAATATGGCAAACTTTTTTTTCAACAAAGTTTTTACGGTCTTAGGCACATAAAGTACTTTAGTTTTGTAAATATTGGTGTGTGCGTTGCGTGCTCTGCGGAGAAAATTTTATTTCTTCTTGTAAAAAACCATAATGGATATGGATATACATATTCACGGGAAAAAAACAAGGCTGCTAGTTAGACCTGACGGTTTTGTTGATTTGATAGCTGACAGTGACGACACGACGCTGCTGCTTGCTTGATGTAGGAATGGGTTGAGTTTTGCTGTTTGGGAAAATGGTGGTGATATGATGATGGTGGGTGATGCGCGGTCTCACTTTTGTACTTTTAATACCAAAATATTTATGCCTCAGTTTTTTAACTCATAAAAAAGAAAAAGTCAACTCTTTTGGCTGCGACTTGGCCTGGCCATTTGACTTTTTCCGGAGGAGCCTCCGTCTTGATCCAGTTCCCACACAAATAGCAGAACGCATTAGCCAAGTATAAATGTAAATAGGCAACATTCATACATAAATTTCCTTTCATATCTTTTTCCGGCGCGAATGCATTTTGATATATGGTGTACTAAGCATAATATTTTATTTGTATTCATATTTATATCCTTTTTGAATTTTTCCCGACATTTGACTTCCTTACGGCCTTTCTTTCAAAGGGCAGTCTCACAGCTCAAGAGCTGAGAAGAAAAATATTAAGAGGGCTTTTATTTCTAATGTAAAAACTTGGTTGCGTTGTTGTGGTGGATGTAGACAAGTAACAACAATGTGATACATAATATCACGGCTAATGTGTCGACTTCTTTTTGCTTTTTTCACTTGTCTCCTCCAACTTATTTTCTTTTCTCTCTCTCTCGCTTTTCTGCTCCTTCATCTTCGTCTTCCCTTTCTTAACAGAATTATTTGATATGGATGAGATACTTAAAGACTACTTACGTCTTAAAGATGATCATCCTGCTGCTTCTCCTCTCCTTCATCCTCCGTGATCATGATGATCACCACGACGTTTGCTGATGAGGATGGTTCCTGCCTTCTAAAAATCTGTTCTACAGAAAAGCAAAATGAAGAAAAAGAATCTAGGATAGCCAACGGAATGAAAAGTAAATGGTATGCGTATAGCTATTTTCTATACTATGTATAAAATGTTGGTAATATAGATATAGATGGATACATTCTACATCCATTAGGTTGTATGCTTTCAGTAATGATTATGGTTGGACTTTTGTGGGCATTAGGAACGAAGGAAAAGCCAGAGTTGGCTTTTCGTTTGCAAAGGAAAGGGAAGAAAAAAACTTTTCCTGACATACAACTTTTCTTACTGCTCAAGAATGTAATTCTATCTTTTTATATGAGGCTCTTTCAGAGGTACGCTCAGCTCGGCTCTGAGTCCTTTTCCTCTCGCTGTTACATTATTCCTCAGTGCCTTAGCCAGCGCACCGAAATGGTTATATGTGGTTATCTAAGCCAAGCGTATCTCCATTATTACTATTACCTCGAAAGTTTCATACATCGGCCGAGTAGTGATATGGTTGGTGAAGGTAGCTCGTCTCTACTTGCTCCACACGCTCCTTCAGGCTACTTGACTTGACTCCTCTGCACAGTTTTTTCCTTTGGATTTTATGATCACTCTCGTAAGCTGGTTTGGTTCTGCTGACTTCTCACCACTGCTCAGCTCTCCCACAGAACTTCAATTCAACTACTCCTACTACTGAAAAGGAGGAAAAGGTGTGAATTTACCATGTTCTTTACCTCTGTTGATTACTCTGCTAATCATCACATCAAATCACATTATTCATGTCTGACTGGTGTATATCAAATATAATTGGGTGTACGCATTTGAATATCAACATTTCAATCTTGTTTGCTCTTAAGTGGAAGAGGATAAAAATTCAATAGAATATGTATGAATCTTTTTTTTATAATCAAAAACAGAAATTTTCATAAAGGATGAGAAAATCTACATAGATGGAGGTGGATGGTGATCAGAATCAAAAAGTTCCATGTGGGCAAAACGTCTCTGTCAGAACGATATATGCATAAAATGAAAAAGAGAGAGAGGAAAATTTTCATACATAAAATAAAATCTGTTTACACTAGCTCAACTGCAATAATTCAACAGGAAAAAAATCAGAGAAAATAAATACACATGAGGTTGAGTTGAGAGTTTACAAAAAAAGAGGTAATATTTGTAGTAGATTTATTGGCTGAAAAAGGATTAGGCGTATATATTGCCTAATATGATGATGATGCATTTAAAAAGCAATTTCCCAGCTAAATGCTAACATCATTTCCTACATACTTTACTTTTATATATATATTTTTTTCTTGGAGTAGTCTTCCTTTTTTTACTTGAGCTTTCGAAGAGATATACTTATAAAATCACTCAATACATTTTTCGTTTCGATTTTTTTTCTCTCTCTTTTCTCTGCTTATCCACTGATTTACGATACCGCCTTGCTCAGCCAGCTAGCCTCCTCTGCTCTGTAGAGTTTTCAATAAAAAAGGACATGCCTATTCTATTTGAGTAGATTCCTCATAGCTTGAGTTTCGAATATAAAGATAGCCAACTTTATCCACAGAAATAAACTTATATAAATAAAAACCACAATGTAAAAAAACTACGGATAATATTCTAAGAGAAGAAAATACCTCGGAATACCACCATACTTAAGAATGATGAGGAGGTAATAATGCTAGGAAGGAAAAGAAAATCCGTTCCCTTCTCTCTCCGCTTCGTTTTTTATAGTTGAGCTCATCATGTCAACATACACATTTTCTCCATCTTTTTGACTTGACTTTTTTTTACTGTTTCTTTCCCTTCATCTCATCCTCCTTCTCGTCTTTTACATGTGATGTGACGACTTATGCATTCTTCCTTTCCGGTAATTTGACTTTTTTATTTCCTTTCTTCTCATCACTTTTCTCTCTTTCTAGTTCGTTTTTCACTTCTCTCAACGAGAGTTGAAGAAAAAGAGGAAAAGATCCACACCTAGAAAATCCGCGTTTAAAAGAAAAAAGACAAAGAGAAAAGGTTTCAATGAAACAACATTTTGCAGTAACTGGAGCCATTCTAAAAAAACTGTTTAGCTAGGCACACTTGCTTTGGCTTTGTATCTTCCGAGCAAAAAAAAGGAAACTGGACAAAAGTATGTGATTTTTACGAAGCAGAATCACTTGGGAGTAGCATCAAGAAAGCAGCCCACATCTATGTATGTATAACATTACAATTGGAATATAACTTTTTCCTCCGTGCAGATGTAGTTAAAGCCATATAGGAAGGTATCTATTCACAAACCTCCTCAACATTTCTGAACGATAAGCCACTTTTTATTTGACTAAGGAGAGAGAGGAGAGAACTCTGAGAGGTGAATATGTTGTAGAAAGAGAAGTGAGTGAGTGAAACAAATACATTTTCTACGTAGATTACTTCAATACTCCTCGCTTCACTGTTCCAGCTCCGTGTAGGAACAAGGAATGGTGATGCAAGAAACCAAAGCAAAAAAACATTCTGGGCACAGGCAGAGCATAAAAATTGTTAGGTATTCTCGAATGAATCTTTATACGGCAGGTTTATATATAAAAAAACAGCCCATATTACTTATCTCGTAGACTAGATTAACTATGTCTGCCGGCATACGTATAAAAATTGGAATGTTTGGTATGACTATTAGAAATATGTACATAGTTTTCCCATCCCGTATTACGAAGATTTTTATACACATGCATACTTATAAACTACATATTTCTCCAATATGTCCATAATATGCCTTTTGTATCTGTTGTATGAATATATTCAAAAAACCAGCCACTTTTCCCCTTATTACTATTCCCTTTGACTTTACTCTTGTGAAAAAAGATAAAAGTTGGTTTTGGCAGGTCGAGTTTTTTTTTCAATACTCCGCTTCGCCTTAGCTTTTTTGCAGAGAAACTTTGCTTTTCCCCTTCTGCATTGCTTTGCACTTGCACTTTCTGTCTTCATTTTTTCCTCCTTGTGTGTATTTTCTCTACTTACTCTTTTTTACTCTCAAAAATAATGCTTCACTTTAGCTCTTCCCTGGTAATAAGTACATAAGATAAAACCATTCAACAAGCAAATATTGGAGGAAGAAAAACGAAATCTGGAATAGAAAAATAACCTAACATAAAAAAGAGAGAGGGATGTAATGGAATAGAGCAAAGGAAAAAAGACGGATGGGTAGCGGGATGCATGACTGACTTCACTTACATTCATCCATAGAGCTATTTCCTATTACCGTACTTTTTTTCAGTTTAGCCAGAGCCATCCAAGCAGAGGTACATTTAGATCAACACAAAAGTAAAAAAAAGAGTTGATGAGAGGAGTGTGTGTAGTTGTGAGAGTATGTCTAGTTTTTTTTCTTTCTCCCTTGACTCACTCGGCTCTATTTTCTACCTATTCGTATTTCTCCCGTACGGTAAAGTAAAGCCTTTTTCAAGTAGAGAGAATATGTTCGCATAGCTTCTTTTTATTGTCTCTTCACCGAACGACCGAGCAGACAAGACCCATACAGCTCTGGCAAGCAACCCATTGCATTCTGCATTGTGCTTGAGACCTTTATCATATAGTTACAGAGAGAAAAGAGTAGTGGTTTGTGTTGCTTGGGATGGAGCAAGCAAGCTGCACAAAATTGAAAACATAAAATATTGCATGCTCCTCTCCCTCTGTTGTAGTTGTAAGTTTCGGAGCACACACATACATACACAAACTCTCATAGAGTCTCACATGAATCCATTGTTTAGGTAAAGAGCTCGCTCGCTCACAAGCATACACAAAGAGAGAGAGAGAGGAGAAAAAAGTTATTACATGTGTAGAAAATATCGTCATCATCATCATCATCGTGATCATCTTTCCTCATCATATAATAAAATAATGGGAAAACGACATGACATGCATGAGAGGAAAAGCAAAGAGCAATAATAATGCTAAATAATATGACTGTGTGCCTTTAAACAGGCTAACAGGAGCAGCAATAATATATTCTCGGGATGGTTATTATTACTTAGGCATTACTATTTATTAATAGGAATATATGTACATGGACTATGTACCTACAAACCGAGAGTATGATCTGAAAAAAAGACTTATCTTTTTGGAAATGAGGATGCGGAGCAGCAAACGGGATGGATATTATGGAATCATCATGCTGAAGGCTCTTCAGTTCAGTCGTTTCCCGAAAAATAAGAGTAAAATCAGTATTTAAAGTTTCATCTAAAAGAAGAAGAGAGGATTGCATTTGGAGTAGAAAGCAGGTAGAAGAAAAAGAGCCTCTTTCAAGAGCCATATCTTTCATTTCCAAAAGTACACAAAATAATATCCATCTTTTTTACTCGGAGCTCTCTCTCTCTATTTTTTTCCACGAGAAAAGCCCAAAGTCGTAACATTTCCCACCAAGTTTTAGAAGATGAAGAGCAAAAGACCCACGTTTATTCTTTCTTCCGAAAGGAAGGAAGAACAGAAGAATAAGCAATGCAGATATATAACTTTGGGGTAGTAGATTTTTAACCATTTGCCACACACCATTTTGCCGAACCCAGCACCACACAATTTTTCAGGGCCGTGAACGTGATCGTGTGTGTTTGGAAGGAAACGTTAATATTACGGCTGAACTTACAACATCATCAACGCAATAATACTGTGAAAGGAAAGCCAACACTGCGTACTGTATAGATTTCCTAAGTGTTTTTCGCCATTTCACTCCCTCACGTATAGGTAGATAGGTGGGCAGAGATATAACTTCTTTATATACGTATCTACATATATAGTCATATTTCTCTTTTGAGAATTATACTTATGTATCTTATTTTTCTGCTCTGTTTTACGTATCCCATGCCATAGTTGTGTAAGAAGGAGGCTTTTTCCGTGGAAATATAAAAAATTGAGCTTTTATAAGTTTCCATTTCCTAAAATTTCGAATAGGCAGCATACCTACTTATACGGGGAAGCTTAAACCCACATATAACCCCGTAAGACCAAGCCATTACCTTCTCTTCTTTTTTCTCTCACTGGAGTTATTACAACCGCTTGCGTCTTTTATGAGTTTCCCATTAAACATATATAGATATATACCTCAGTCAGGTATGTATGTATGTACACATCGATATATATGAATATAACGCTAGAAGCTACATATAA
Organism: Lepidocyrtus violaceus; assembly: GCA_034696905.1. Classification (NCBI taxonomy): domain Eukaryota; kingdom Metazoa; phylum Arthropoda; class Collembola; order Entomobryomorpha; family Entomobryidae; genus Lepidocyrtus; species Lepidocyrtus violaceus. The sequence goes on from JAQGAI010002403.1 coordinate 8,971, forward strand.
ATATACCCATGTGTTTCATATGTACCCAGTTGGTTCTCCTATCTAAACAAGTTTTTATATTGAAACGAAAAGCCTATTATTGCTACAGAGCCTGGCTTCATCCATCCAGTGAAAATGTTGGAGCCTTTTCCAAAATGCTTGTGAACAAAACTCTCTGCCGATCTCCTCTTCTCTACACGATTTCTGAGTAAGCTTTATTATGGAAATCATTAAGCTACTGCTTTTCCTACGCTTTGCCCCTCTCTTTACTTTTTACTGTGAAGCTTTCAGGAGAATGAGATTGTAAAGCTGAGCAAGAAGGGAGTATACCGTAGCCGTAAGTTAGTCCGTGGTCTGCCTGGTCGGGTTTGGATTTTTATTTTGGATATGGGCTCAGCCTCGCAGCTTTATATCTGTAGAGAAGACAAGCAAGAGGAAGAAGGGTGGTATAATGGGTAGTGCTTAACTGATATCACTCTTTGTACTGTGAATATACATATAAATTACTCCATTTATTGCATTCATTCACTGTGCATTCCCTCCTTATGGAGAAAATCCAGTTTGTATTTTTCAAACACGTAGAGCGTCGAGTAGCCAGCCCAAGTGAAGTCTAAATCTATCCAAAGACATTGTACATACCTATTTCAAAGCTGTTAAAAGAGTTGCAGTAGCTAAGCATGTTAGTTAGCTAGAGTTGTGTTTTTAGGTGATGGTGGTGGGTTTGGTGAAGAATATGACATGATATGGATCGGTCATTGATCATTTGGATCACTTTGGATAATGTATCATTTGAGCTTATTTGCTCCACTGTTTAAGGGTTATTTAGCATTCATCCGCTTTGATGATGGTGAAGCGATGAGGATGATGATGACTCGATGATATTTGTTTTCTTGGCTTTTTTGCTCCGCTCAGTGATTTCGAGTGAGGCATTACCATAATTTATAATCAATTATCATAATCACTTTTGAGCAAGTTTTCACATTTTCAAGAAAAAAGGTATTGCCGAAATATACATTTGTATTTTATATACATGCGTAATGTGTAATCTGATACTATCCCTTTGCATAATGCATATCTAAAGTATAAAATTACAGCAGCAATTCAATCCAATTTCAATCAAAGTAAGCTGTAGGCAGTAGCATTACTTTTACTTAAAAATTTTAATTAAAGCTCCCAACTAAAAAGCTCACATGCAGTTTGTAATTTAGCCAAAAGCCTAAAATCCAATGATAAGCATTACTGATTGATAAAGTGCGATAATTTCCTTTTCATGCATTTGTACCCATCAGTATCAATTATCTGGATCTGCCTGTTCCCCATCTCAACATTCATCCTTATCCTTATCTCCTCCAACAATTACACAAAAATAAAAATCCAAACAAGAAAGGGAGTGAGTACAAGACAGAAGGCAAAACAAAACAAAAAATGTTACAAGTAAATAAGTACAATTCAACGAAAGTGGATCCCTTTCTATAAGGTAGTAATATTGTTATAATAATCATCATAATCACAAAGCATTTGAGCTAGAAAAAAAAACAAAAAAACACTCCTCCACAAAATACTTTGTGAAGTAGAAACAGAGAAGGAGAGAGAGAGAGAAAGAGACGGAGAATGAAAAAAGGAAGGAGTGGTTGTTTCTGCTACCGTAACATTACTCGCCCAACTACCGAACCGATGCTTTCCGTTTTCCATTTCGCTGCAATCACAATCTGCTACTGTGAAAGGAAACGATATACCTATATCACCATGAATGAATGCATCTTTTATAAGCCTAGCTTATACGGTTGTGGATGATGGGCTGTTTTATAAGTTTGGACGAAAAAAGACTCCAGCCTTTTCCTTTATATCTATTTTTCAGAGGAAATCGAAACTTTTTTCTCCTATGTTACTTTCCAAAGCGTTTTCGAGCAAAGTTCATTTTCCATAAGTAAAACATTGCTTTGCACACGGGCCCTCTGCTGCTCCACACACAGAACTTTTTTTAGACTGTGTTCCTTGTCAAACCAAACAAAACAGTGGAATTCTCAATAAAAAAAAGAGGAAAAAGGAATGGGATGAATTTTTTTTCTCTTATTTTTATTTTTTTTTCTTGAATGCCCTCTTCATAATAATGTATTTGTAGCTGGTTTTTTGGTTTTCGTTCAATAGTCATCGTGATCAGCATCGTGATCCATTTGACTGTTTTTTCTTCTTCTTTTCTCTCTCTCTGTGCTACGACTCATCTTTATTGTCTTTATCGTTTCTTACTTGAAAAATGAGATGGGGAGTGTGTGCAGTTCGTTGGAAGAACACGTATTAGGGGTCTTTCATGTATTGAGTGATGATGATATGATGTTATGTTATTATATCTTTTGGTCTCTTATGACATGACATGGCTCTTTTCCCTTCGACCGAGAGGATGATGATCATGACGATGATGATAGCTATGATGGTGGTGGTGAAGATGATGATGTGATGGTTTGCTTGTTTGCTCTAAATGACTGCTTCTTTCCTTTCAGTTTTTTTTCTATTCCCTATGCAACTTTGTATGCATATGAAACACTTGATTTTCGGCTTCGCCTTTTTAAAAAATTATTTTTTCCTTCTTAACTTTTCAGCTTTTCTCTTCTCACTCTCTGTCTTTATTCCCTTCAATTTTTGTAAAGTAGGAGGTAAAAATCATAGCATAAGTTATCACAGCTATAATTTATATGAAAAGGATCTAGTTTTTTTATAAGTCTAACTTAATCCATTTTCCTATTTTCATATGGATATAAGTTTTCTTCTTGAGGAAAAAAAGTTTTTTTCTTGTTCGCTCCTGGCACTTCACCACCGCTACCACCACCACACCATCACCACCAGAAATATTATGTAGATACTTATGAAGCTAATAGAAGAGATCATATAGGAAATTCACTGATTTAGTGCCTACTTCTTGTTAAATGCTAGATTTTCTCTGGGCTGCTTAAAAACTTACGTTTTTATACCAAGTCATTTCATTTCTACGGAACATTTTCATTTTCCTTCAGTATTATCAGAGTAAAGTGGCAAATGCACTTACTTTACTTCAACCAGCAAACCAAGCCATCATCGTCATCATCATCATCGACAAGACTCTCTCGGCTCTTCTCCTTCTCCGTGGCTCTACTCTTCTCACTCAAGTTCTCATGTACTTGTTCATTCCTCACCACCACCATCAAAATCATCATCATCGCCGTCCACAACATAACACTGAAAAAGCAAAGTAGCAGTAGAATTCATATAGATTGAATGCCCATATTCAAGCCATATCCTTAGAGGCAAGTCCATATAATTTTATATGGCTTTTTGTAGAGGAACCTGCCATGCCAAAGCCATAGCTTACTTGAGTTCACATAATAGTCATATACTCAGATATCGTTATTCCTTCTCTTAAAACCCAAAGCACAAAAGACCAAGTCCTTTGGCCCATCGCATCGCATTC
>JAQGAI010002404.1:0-12390 GCA_034696905.1 Lepidocyrtus violaceus
CGATGTTGACTGACAAACAGTATCCATTCTACCAAATAAATCCAGTAAGATGCTTCAAGAAAGGCATATTTTCCTCATCTCATTCTCGCATATTATTCTATCATACCTATACTTACTGCTCCAAAAACTACTGGAATGATACATTTATGAGAACTAGCTAGGTTTTGGGTAAAGCAAATCATCTCCTCTGGCACTAATCTCATAAAATCTACATCATAGAAACAAGAAAGTGAAGAGCGCTTCCGTTCCAAGTGTACATATTTATACACATTTATATTTGATGAACTGGTCCACGCCAGTCATACGTACGTATACAAATGCTCGTCATATCCGTTTCCCTCTAATATGGCATTGTAATTAAAACGGCAAATGTGCAAAGCTGCACCGACTGGCTGAAGCCGAAAGCGTGGAAGCATTCCGGAATGCAAAAACTACATCGATGGTAGTGCCAGGAATGTGAGCTCATAGGATAATACCTAAGCGGTACTGATTTGAAAAAGTTTGATGCTGACCTTTAACTGTTGTAATTATTTAGTAAAATTATATGTAATTTAGTAATGATAATATTGAATTTAGTTTACTTAAATGTTGCCAATTTAATTACCCACCATATTTAAATCTAGTTTGGTGGATGCGAAGTTAACAATATGCAAACTACCATGGTTCAGTTTAGTAATGTAATGGAAAAGAAGGATGAAACGATTGATGGGCAAGGAAAATCAGTGACTGAAATGGATAAATATTTGGCGAGATAAACTTCATTTCCTTCCATGCTTTCTTCCTTAAATTGAAATGTTTGTTCTTCTCGGGGAAGGGCTTTTTGTACAATTGCGTGGCTATTTTTTTTAAACATAATTGTACGACTAGGATGCGCCCCCCGTCTCTTTTCATTTTATTTATGTATGCATATTATTATTCTTCACTCTTTTCAATAAAGTTTGAAAAGACGGAGGGATGGGAAGGAAAGCCTCCCATAAAATTTGTTTATATCAAGTCCAGAGAAACTGTACCACATATCAGCACCCTTAACTATTCGCTCCACATATAGCTTCATGAATGTTCCCATTATTGCCGGGGAATAACTGGAGAGTGAATTTGAATAATATTATTCTAAACAGGACTAGGAGAGGATGAAGTGAGCGAACCGGTGCGACAATCAGTCGGATCGGCTTCTTTACACAGGTGGAGAAAAGGCAGGAGCAGAGCTAAAAGTCTGGCCGGCTCTTACAGATTTATGTCAATGGGATTTGGGGAAAAGGGTGTACGCTGGATATGGAGAAACCGTTGTTAAACTAAAATTATTCCCTTTCACACTGCTCAAATAGTGTAACTCACTTTACCGTGCTACACCATATAGTTACGTCGTCGTTTTTCTTCCAACTTTCTCATCCCACTACAATGTACGTACCGCTGAGCAGAGTGACGCCAAGCCAAGCTTCGCTACCTACACGGAAAGGAGAATGAGTCTCCGTATCTATGTAGGTGAGAAGGAAAGAGAAGAGGAAGAGCTTCACCTTCAACGTTGCTCCATGCAACTTCAGCAATAATACTTTCTCCACCTGTTTTACTCCTTGCGAGTAATTCTTCCTTTGCCTTCCTGAGTGTCATGTCTACGTTGCAGCCTGATCCCAGTTTATTCCAGCCACCCAAAAGAATTGCAAACCGTGTTGGAAGAGACTCGTGTGTGTACTTTCATCTATTTCCCGTGTCCGCCTTAAGCGCTTATTTTTATAGTGTTCAAGGTACTCGGAATATATTAAAGATTTAGGTTGGAAGCAACAAATCTTTTTTGATTTCAACTTTAGGGCTCAATAGAAAAACAAAGGCCTTTCCAGCCATTCCCCCTTGCTGCAATTACTTGTGTAAGGTCGCCTTGCTGGCGTGTCAGACTAGCCGAGCCTACTCCGAAACTCTATCTCTAAAGCCGTATGAAAAGCAACGGAAAATATTTGACAGAAAGTTAAATGTCTCTGCGAAAATGGGATTCCTCTCATTCTCTTTCAGCCTGCTTTGTCATGAACATGCCCGAATGTTGTTCTTGTAATCTCACACGAAATGCCCAACTTCAAAATCCTGTAAAACTACAGATTTCTTTTTGGCCCAACTGTCAAAATTAATAAATCCATTATTTGTTTCCAGTACTTCAACAAAAATTTAAATTCTTCCGTTTCCAGTCTTGCAAGAACTGTTGTACAAATTGACGGTTTACTTCAAATTGTGCGCTTTTTGCATTCGTTTGTCATCAGCATTACTGTTTTTTGGGGCAAATGATACCAGACTAAATTTAGGACGACGGAGTTTTGTTGCAACGTACAATTATATTTTTTAAATTCATAGTTGTTATTATTATTTTAGCAAATATGCTCTGAAGCTGTGCTGCTCAAGCATAGTGATGTTTATCGATTTTATTATCTCCGGTGAAATTTCAATTTAGAAAAATACGTTACCCTCCAAACTAGTCGTCTGGTATACATGATGATGATGATGATAACGATAACACATCTGCATTTACAATCTCTTACAGTACCTTCTGCCACAACTTTCCCTTCCCTGTGTAAAGTTGGTTGGTGGGCCATTCACTTTCACTGCTCCTCTTTGTTGTCAAGATCTAACAAAAACGTTCGTTTTCTTCCCCGCTAACAATTGTGTAGTCTGCTTCTCGAAACATAATAAGCACAATGCTGAACTCGACCATTGAACAACATGAATTTTGAATGGAAGCATATGTATATAATAGTAACTACGGAAAATGGGAAATTGGGCAGTCATTCAGTCAGGCATGCCAGTGCATGATTCATGAAGCACCAGCTTACCTCAATTACCATTTTGTTCTGCGAACATCCCCAACATCATTTCATTCATCAAAAACAAGGAGAAAAAAATAGTCTTTTCTACATTGCTTCTTTTTTCGGCTGATAAAAGAAGACACATGAAAAAAAAGCAGCAGACATTTTGGCTTGGCTGAGTGAGTAATATCTAAGAGATATAATGTATGAGCACAAGGGTTCCACTCAGAATCTGAATGAATCATGCAATGATGCACACTGTTGTTGTATACCCAAATGTTCGAAGCGTGTTCAGATTAGAATAAAAGAACATGTTATGTTGAAAATGATGATACATTTTTACAGTACAATGCTACAAACAACAATAACAGCCACCGGAGAAACAGAAATTGGTTGTTAGTGGAAGAACATAGTAATTTTGTTCCAAAAGGGAGGGAAAAATTTATTTATGGGTTTGCTTTTCTCCTATATTTTGTGTAAAAACCGGGAAACGCTGTTTTTTGTATGAAGTCGCTTTTTCCTTTCGCCTCTTCCCTTTCTGCAATCTTTGCAACGATTTTTGTTCTGCAATCTATCATACCAGTCAAAAAGACAATAATTTATTGGGGGAACGGACGGACCGGAATAAAAATGATAATTAGCTATTCAGGTTCGGTTCGGCCCGGCCCCTCCTTACAAACCCCGTTTGTTTTTCTACGCCATTCATGGAAATGTGAACCAAAAGATATGAAAGCAAATTAGTAAATTAATTAAATGCTTATAGCTTCAATTGTAGTGGGAAAACTGGAGTAAAGAGCTAACGATACATTTGAGCAGCCGGTTTAACTACATATTTCAATTATTGCTGGACGAAAAACCCACATGAGTTTTAACTGTCGGATATCCTTACTGTCGGATATATACAGCACTGGTTTTGCCGAAATACTTAAATAGTACGATTTCCTATATCCTGAAGTTTAAGTACGTACTTAATTGTAAATATAGCTACTGTGATATTGTTAGCAAGTTGCTTACCTACTTTAACCCGCAGTAATCCAGCATTCTATGTAACTTTCAAGCGATAGCTTCCCTTTCATTAGCAGCTCCACTTTATGGATACAACAACTCTATTCATACATCAAAACTTTAATTCATTCAGCTCTCTCCAGTCAAAAATGTGATTAGTTGCAACAACTATAATACTACTTACCACTATCACTCATGCACTAGAAGTTTAGATCTGGTAGCTTGCTTGCCACACAACCATGGAATAATTTTCATGTAAGATCGTTAATCATCGTGATAACCTGGAGAAGCATCCAATGTGCAGATGTAATGCATAGATATTATACACTTTAAGTGCAGTTTTCTAGCAAATTGTAAATTGGGAAGCAAACTGATGATATGCACGTTAGCCTTTACAATACACTTCCCTTTCCGTCATTTCCCCCAACTATGTAGGTGTTTGTTTTGTTGATTATTTCCCTATGCAGAAGTGTTTGTTTAAACAGTGAAAGTACACATTTTCCCTCAATGGTTTCCAAACTTCTGCTAATTTCATTTTCGCCATTCTCAAAAGTGCAGGCAACGGAACATTTTTCATCTCATGGACACAAAAAGACCAGTCGTTCAATAATAGACAAGCTATGTATAAACAATTTTGAACTAAATTTTATGAAATATCCTAATGCAAAGAAATGAGGCAGTTTCAATCACGGTATCGAACCGGAGGGTAGTTCAAACATGAAAGAATCGCTGTGGAAACAGGAAACAGGCGAAATTAATCTTTAATTATGTACTCTGTCCATGCTAGCTCCCCCCATTACTACACAACGATGCATGCAGAATAAAAAATGAGTCACTTATCAGCCCGTCCGCTTTGACCAAGCTGTATATTATCCTTATGAAATATTAATACTTTTTCCTAGCTTTGGCTGTTTGATATGATGTATTACCAGAAAAAACAAACAAACGAGTAGTATTTCAAACTACAGGACAAGCTGAGTAGATTGGTAGTTTTGGGATGTTCTAAGAATTTTGTTTTCTGGCGTCTGTCTCAAAACATACTTTGCCTGTTTTCATCTACTTTCCATTACGTAGAGGAACATGATAGGGTAAAGTAACCGTTATTCTAGGTAGGAGGCGTTGTCACAGCGTAAATTTTTATTAAAGGGAGCAACTGATCCATTGTTTCTTTTTTAATTTGCGTTTCTTTGGCTATGGAAATTATTGCGGATCAATTAAAAGTAGCGTTTTGAAAATACAGCTGCTTTTTGCTACAACTTTGCTAAGGTTGTCACTGTTCTCCTCAAGTCCGCTACCGGTCCCCATTTTCAACATTGTTTACAGGAAATTGAGCTTTGATGGATGAATTGGTAACTTGGGTTACCTAGACGAGCTTGTCCCAGAAAAGTTTTAGAGAACAAAACATCGATAAGCAAGCATCCTACTTTCATCCAAACTAACTTTGTCTACTATTCCTTTGAGAGAAACCTTACGTAAGAGGGAATATATTTTTAGTACGCAGTTACTACCGACTAACACTAACGAACTAATTTGTTTAGTCCCCAAATGAATCAATCTAGATTTTCTGAGAACTTGACATTTTAAAAACTTTTTCAAAGGGAACAGAAAGGAAGGAAAAAACTAAAATTAAATACATAATACAAATCATTACACTAAGGATCTTATCATTAGCCTTCCTTCATTTAAACTTTTTGGAACCAGTGCCAGTACAGCTTTACATTGTGAATAAAGCTGTTGCTAAATAAAAGTAAGTCAAAAATGTAATAATGAATGAACGGTCGATTGTGTTTATGAATAGTCCTACGCCCAATGATAAAGACGGAACTCCACACTCCACTCTTCTGAGCATCAACTGTAGCATACATTGTTTATGTCTTTATATGTAGGGTTGTGAAAGTGTAAGTTGGAGAAAGCAGGAGTGCATACACCGCTACTATGTAAATCTATTGCAAGTTCAATGAATTAACTGTGTAGTTAGCGAAAGAAAGTATCTTTAATTAAGCGATTTATTTGCTCCTGCTCCACATCCGATACCAAACACATGCACTGTCATATTATGTACATAGTGCTACACCAACTTTAAAATCTAAAATTAGGAAAGGCTAAACTAGAACGCACTACGCATATCAGAGATTGCAGGCACGACATAAGAATCATCGTCGCCCGCTTATTTTTTGATTTGATTTGATCAAGATTTTATTACTGTGCTAAATTGCTTCAACCAATAACAAGGCTGTTCTCCCAGCAAGAACACAATACACAAGGGCTAAACAAACAAGTCAACAAACATTAGACAATCATAAATTGAAAAATCAAGGTTGTACACGAAATAGACATTGAAAAAGTTAATATTTAATAATTTACATATATGTCTCCCCTAAATGCTAGAAGAGAGCAACATACGCATCAGTAAATGCACATTTCTACAATGTTAGCAAATTGTAATCATATCTTCTGTGGAAAGATATTGATAGGAAAGAAAAACTTTCTTTAAAATCTTATCTCATGTTTTAAGGATTTGGTATATTAAATAAATAAATGAGTATTTTTTAGATAAATAAGATTGGCGAATCAATGCTCAAGTAACAATTTTATCTATTTTGTATGATGGAAAAAAATATATTATGTATTGGCAATGTAATGATAAAATGTGACATGATGCACTCACATTTTTCTGAAAGGATAAATTAATGATTTATGTAATTAAGCAAATTGCACATATATTTTGAACTTGTACTTGTATGTATAATCCATAACTTTGTTTGAAAGATATATGATTGTTGGTTATAAACTTTTGTTAGAATGATAAGATATTACACACTATATACTTTTATGAATATTGTTAGAACAATGACATGCACGAGAATGCACATTGAAAATCTTTGTCAAAATATTATAAATATTATTAGGTATATTAGTTTGAAGGAAGCAGGCATGCTAGGATGATAATGAACATCCGTATAACCCTGTAATTGTTATTAATGATTAGTTAATTTAGTCATCGAGACGCTGACATCTAATTCTCATCATCCTCAACGCTGCTGCAGCTTCAACTATTAACCGTAACGACTAGAAATCTAAATTTGAAATGTTTGTAAGACTGTATAAGGATTTGATTTGAAACTTTTTAAACTAGTTGTGAATGAATAAAGGAGTTTAGGGTATAGTACTGAAAAATAGCTCGCCCATTTCTTGCATATTTCAATACATATTCAAACTTCCGATTTGATAAATGACTTGATCATAAGGAAAGCATCCTTTGGGACTCCTCCTGACAAGCATAACTGTTACTTGCGTAAACTAAAGGTTTGTCAAGGTTTGCCATATTTTGCCATTTATAACTATGGGCTGTCTTTAGAATCGCGTAAGAAAAGATAACGAGGGAACTAAAAACCCGAAATTGGGAGATATACTTTTAGTGAGACGGTGCTCCTTTATTATTGTAACTAGCCTGATTGGAAATGTATAAAATGCTTCTGTTTATAAAGAATTATTCTACTTAAAAACTACTTTAAAAATGGATGAGAATATTTATAATATAACATAGTTAATTACAAGCTACTTATGCGTCTGAGAACGCTATCAATATCAACCTTGGCTTATTCACTTTGTTCATGTTTTAGTTTCCATCTATGAGAAAATCTACGTTCCCTAACATATCATAAAGAAAAGTCATACAAGCTAAGCATAAACGTTCCTTTTGCTCTCTCTAAAACTTTAAAAATATAATAATCTTTATAAACGATATAAGCCATAAATAGTAAAAAGAGTATAAGCCACTGCTTGGAGGGTTTAAATAGTCTAATTAAACAATTAGAGCAATGTAGATAGTTGATGCATTGTTTAGATTGTGCTTCCGATTCAAATCATTCTATTCAAATTCAAACTACTACTCCGACAGCTATCTAGCCCGGGAGTGCTCTGCTACTCTGGCATTCTAGCTTAGAAGTAGTGATTGTGTCATATCCTTTTAATTTTTTTCAATTATTTTATGTAATTATTTTTTTAATGCGAATAGTTTAAATTCTACACATTTTATCCAAAGATTTCATCAATTGTTAAAAAATCCAGCTGTACATCTTCTTCACGGATGGTAAAAGGTGTTACATGTAAACCGTTTCGCAACCGCATAAAGTCTTGGTTGAAAGGTCTTTTCTAAAATTTAAAGAGACAGACCTTTTCTTGGATATGGGAGTATCTCGTTTGTAAAGAGTTTTTGTCTTTTTTGGGCTTTGATAAGATGTTTCTGGAATTACAAGTTTGACGTCTGCAGTTTCACAAGTGTTATTTTCTCCAGAATAAATCATTTGCATAGACATTTCTGAAAATTTTTCAAAATTAATAAATAAATGTTAATATCTTGAAACTAGAATTGAAGCAAAGAAACATCAATTTAACTAATTATTGTTACCTTGCTTCCATTGATCTACTTGTAGCTGCGTCATTATTCACTGGAAATTTTAATAATATCCGTATTTAAGTCATGATCTACCGGATTTTTTTTTGTAATATTCACCCTTAAAAATATCTTCAGAGCGACATAGAGTAATAATCTGTCGTAATGGGCGATCTGTTAATTCAAAACATTCCTTAATGTTACAAGCCCGCTCAAGGACAAAATAGTACCATAAGGGTTTTGTAAATCGATCAAGGGAAAGTGTGCGTGTAGGTGAATACGGGTATAATGTTTTATAAAACACGTTGCATTCAACTGAACAACTAATGCACTCATCTAACAAACTGGCAAATGCAGGTGAAACAAACAAAAAAATTATGTACAAAAATTTAGACTTCATTCTCGCCTTATGGAAATTCGAGACAAGCAGAGCAATATTTCCAGACTTTTGGATCGACTGAGCACTTGCTGAGGACTGATGGAGATTTGCTAATTTTCCTGCTTATTTATACCAAAATTGCTATCACTATCGCTTTCAGAATCCGGTAGACGATCTTGTGAATCTAGACTTGTAGATTTAAGTGGGGTCAAATCGTGAAGATGACGCAAGTGAAGTATTTTTACACAGTCAACAAAGAGGACTGGAGGAATGTTAAAAAGTGAGCATATGTGAAGAAACCGGTTGAAACCAGATGGCATACCAGATTTAACATACCGAAAGCAAAACGACAGGATGTCCTTGATATTTGTCAATGGGTCAAAAATGTTATTTAAAAAACTTATCTTTCCTTCTTTATTCCTTTTTATAAAATGAGGATTATTTTTAAATAATGTTTATATCATTTTCGCCTTTGTTCGTCCTTCAGCACTAAATTCTTCCAAAAGATCTAATTCAGAGTCACTTAATTGCATAACCCCAGCAACATGTTGAATTGATTGATCTTTACCCTCTGATATATGCCGACTTTCAACATCTTTCACTTCTTCAGAATCATTGATCGGCATTTCTTTTGCCTTAAATTGCTTAGCTAAGTCATGAAGAAACCTCAGCATGATCCACGTAGTGTATCATATATGCTCCATCCACCGGAACTCCGTTTATTGCAATCGGTCTCAATGGCCATACTTCACAGATCAAATGGTACGCCCGTTCAAAAGTATATACCGATAAAGGGAATACCGTTAAAATCTATTTTAAAACAAGCAAGATCATAAGTACTAGGTTAGAACACTTTTAACTTCAAGATTTAATTATTTTAGTTAATTAATAAAAACGACTTACCCGATTCTCCTGTTGGAGACATATTTTACAGAAATTAAATAGCCAGGCAACTCGTGGGTAGATTCAGTCGGAAGAGAGTTATTGGAAGGGACGATCCTCAGCTTTGTCATGTTATGCCTGGCATATATTAGGAAGCCATCAAAAAAGTTGTGTGAACGATCCGTTGTTCCCACCTCCTCAGACAAGACCCCTTCGACCCCAAGATTGAGAAACAACAGGAACGATGACTAAAAGTCAACTGTGCTTTCTTCTAGCCACTTTTAATAAGATTTAATTTTGCAATAGATCCATTACCTTATTCTAAATTGAGTTGTCAAGTGACATCCTTCGTACAAATCGAGTCCATAGAAAGTCCGGTCCGAAGTTAACAGTTTCTAAGAACGTGATTGATCACGCTATAATTTAAGTTTATTAAACTTACTCACTTTAATATATGATCAAGCAGTTAAACAAAGTATCTATAATAAACAAGTTAGTTAACTTAACAAATTATAAATAGCACATAGAAACGGATATAGAGAATATGTGATTTAAATGGCAATGTCCAATATTAGATATGATATGAAATTGTCAATTCCAAAGAAAATCCCGAATGAATTAGCCACCACGATTATCCGAAATCCGGTTTCAAAATTTGAATAGTCAGCGAAAATAGTTTAGAGTAAGACCCTTATAAGGAAAATTAAATTACTATTGAGACTTTCTAATTTTTCCTTCTGTTCAGGTCTCAAATAGGAGGACACTTGATTTCCTAGACTACTATTTAATTAAAAACATGTTTCTCGTAGGAGTAATAAATGAAGATCGAAAAGAAATTATTATTATTATGGAGTTGACTAGGCGTAACTAAAGTAGTTTGCAATTGTCATAAATCTCACGCTTTTGGTAAAATAGGGAAAATGACTGAAATGATATTCAGCTATAATTATCATCGAAAGAATAAATTATAAGAAATTATATATTATACTTACGAACAGATCTTTGGATATTTTCTAGAAGCGCTAGTCTTTCTTATATCTAACAATAACAATCATCACTCTTTCTTATATTCTTAAATCTTTAATAAAATAGGCATATAAATATGATAGGAATTCACTTTCTGTCTCCAATTCATTTTTATTTTTGACTGCTGACGCCGACAATATGCTTCGCCAGAGTCAGTTGCCAGAGTCGAAACATTTCCCGTTGCCAGTTACTTTTCATTTAACACTCTTGTAACGTGTGTACGTATCTATAATATTTATATGAATTATTTACCTGCGTAACAATACAAACAAACATTTAAACTTAAAACACCGTGCTTTGTAAAGGCAAAAGGTAATTGCTAATACAAATAAAAATCGAGTGCAATCGAGTTTTTAGGTCCGGAGAACTTCAAATCGGAATCTGATGTTGTCAATTTTAACTTGTCATGAGTTTACTCTTGATGACAATGACGATGTTATGTTTTATTTATATATATTATGTATAGTATTAATATTGTCAATTCAATGATGCTAATTTATCATTTTTACCAGGTCGTATTTTTCGAAAAAACTTTAATTTAACTTCATGTTATTTATATGTCTGCGTTTGTAAACCATGCAATGCGCTGGTGGAATCTAGTAGATAATAAAAATGCAAAAATATCCCGAGTATACCAAATTAAGAAGAAGGACTCATGTTATGTATTAATATTTCTTAATTATTTTACGGTTTCGAATAAAGATAACCTGCAGCCAAATCCTGGTAGTAAAAATTAATGAGTAACAAAAATTGTTAAGATTTATGATCATGTTCTTCATAGTCAATCACTAAAACACGTTGAGACTACAGCATGGCGAAAAGAAGGAAATCATGTATAGTTGAGTAGTTTTAGCTTTCTCCCCAGTCCGGAGTTTTCAGAGAAAGTGTCCAAGCTCCTCTAAAAATTCTTCTTGTTTTGCCATACAAACTTTGGAAGGAATGAAATACTTTGAGAGGAGAGGGGAAATTTGAAAAGGGGAAAATCGGAGTTGGATGCTTTTCTGAACGTATTGAATTGAATGTGAATGTCTAATTACTGTTATGCTCATTTCTTTGAAATAGTCTTCTTAAAAAATTATTATTTTTTTTTTAATCTAACAAAATATATAAATATATATGTAACATATAAAAATATATCGATGAGGGACATGACATTATAAAAACTTTTCTTACACTCCAAAAAAAGCTTATTTTTATTGCTAAAGAAGCGCAAGCACAGCCGCAGCCCTATGCCTGTTAGGATGGCCATCGTCATCGTCATCATATTCACAACCAACCCCAGCACCAAATCTCAAAATGGACAACTTAACTTATTACGTAATAGGGATTGCATTAAATTGAGTAGTAACTATCTTCCTGGCCTATTATAAAACAGTTATTTCATCTCGCGTTCAAGCTTCCAAAATCGTTTTTTTTTCTTTGTTGTCATTCAACTTCAACCAAAAAAGGAAAATGTGAATACAATAAGCATTTAGGCATCACCATCCCACCTTGATCTTTCATAATATGCAATTTGTCTCTGGGATGGAAAGTGACAATGAACTTGACTCAATATTCAATCCATCCATAAAAGTTCCGTTATTTATCCGATCGATATTGTTTAGCACACCTTTTTTTGTTATGCAATGGCCTATGTAATTTGGCTACAGCTCAGCCCTGTGACAACCAAGTTAGTGAAAATGGAAATATTTCTGTTTTTGACATTGGCATTGCATTGGCCTGGCCTACAATGACTAATTCAGTATTTGAATTAATGTTTAGCTTTGCTAAAAAAAATGGGCATCGTAATATAGTAATCTCATCATATTTATTTTGCGCGACATCATATCATTTCGTAATATGTACTACATCACCACAGCCAGCGGCTCACCAACAGGATATGGAAAGAGAGAAACTTGTCATGTGGGATTTTGAGT
>JAQGAI010002405.1:0-12389 GCA_034696905.1 Lepidocyrtus violaceus
CTGCATGCAGGGCTTGTGATAGAAATGGCAACTAATTAATACTTCCCGGAAGTAAATTTTTTAACACAAACAATTTGCATTGTTTGAATCGTAAGTTATGATAATGACATCATGTTTCACCCATAGATAAATTAGTATAGTTCATCTATGGTTTCACCCTTTCCTACAACTAAAATGGTGATGCTCTATAAAATTCTTCGAGTGTAAACTAACAAATAATCATTTGAAAGATGAAACTACAGACGTGAATAAAATTATAAAAACTGACAATTCTTGCGTTCAAGAAACTAACTACGGTAGCATCAGCATGCCCAGGCACAGTTAAAACTTCAAGTCGAGCAACAGCAGTCAATTAGATTTTGAAATCAAAGAGAAAGAAATCAGGACAGAAAGAATAGTAAAAAAAAACAATAACGAGTTTGCATGCCACTGCTATACAAGTCTGAAAATTCAACAAGGTTTCCCGGTTCCTACTCCCACTGCCTCCTTCCTACTTTCTTATTAACATATCATTAGTATGCTATAAAAGGAACATCTTTGGCAAGTCTATTATTTATGCTGGCAAACTTCAATTTATATGCACAGTTCAACTAGGAAACCAAGGAAAGGATGGATGCAATAATGATACGGTGATACAGTGGAGCTGAACAAACGGTAGTCATTATAATTTACTCCATACCTATAGGTACATACAATCAGCTAACTTGTATATGCTATGCTAATAGAAATATATCCAGCTAGAAGTACATCATCGTACGATATACTACTCCCGATTAAGTTCGCGACAGATGGAAACATCAACAAATACTAAAGTCGGAGGTAGCATCCCCCATCCAAATTTTTTTAACTGGATCATGCGATGAAATCAAATAAGCCGAGAGGGGCCTCGACTAGAATGCAAGCTGTTTTCTCAACACTAAAAAAAAACTAGAATGGCCTGGCATTGCATTGGCTTCACTGGCTTAAATGTAAACGTAAAAGAAAAGATGCCTCAACTTGGCATTCATATTATCCCGGATGAGCATGCTTTGATGCTCCGATTCATTCACCGAACTCATTCCAAGTCAACTTGAGAGTAGAGAAAGGCAGAGGGGTAAATTAAAGAATAGTAGAAATCGCAATGAGCTTATCTGCAAAAGAACAGATAAAAATAGACAGACAAAGAAAAGAATGAAAGTACACGCACAAACCCTACCACCACCACCATCATCAAGATGATGCTCATATAAAGAACTACAATTTATTTTAGAAAAGCGAAAGGTGACTCGTTGAAAAATGGAAGAGAAAGTAAAAGTCACGTAAAGAAATTGAGCAAATATAAAATACTGGAAAATAGACATGTCATCCCAGTCAAAAGAGAGACGAGGCCAAGGCTAAGCATGCAGAAAGAACGCGTCAGGGAATACATAAAGAGCTACTTCCCTCTCTCCTTCAATTCACAATGCAAACTTACTTGGAATGCTATTCAGTGAGATGATTAAAACTGCCACTTTTAATAATACGATTTTTCTGTCGAAGGAAAATGGGTACATTAGGATGCAGGTGTGGGCACAGCTTCTACTTGACAAAGATGAGACTGAATTTTTTCCTATTCCTTTCGTACATGGTTGGGGTAAATTCTTAAGATAAGAGTGACTACCAAACTATTAAAGCATCAGCTTCTACGCAAAAAGAAAGTCTAAACGAGCAATAAGCGGAAAAGGCATAGTTAGCTTTAGTTGTTAGTGGATTGAACACTTACACTCTTCCTGCACTCCCTTGGGCTGAGGACACTGCACATTTTCATATTCCGTCCGACCATAGTTCGCTGAAAAAATGGCGAGCCGGTAAGTCCTATTGCATTTCAATTGGATCACTTCAGAGTCACAGCCGACCACGCTCCGAAACTCACCTGCCACACACAAATGGAACAGACATGTTAAGAGGAGTGCTTAAACTTATGTGTTTACTTTATGGATATTAATCTATTGAGTAAATAGTTTTCCCTATGCAAAAGGGCATTTATTGGTTGGGGTTTATTAAGCCAATTTCACATTCACATCATCACGCCATCTTTTCATTTCATAGTTTAACCCTGGCGTAGTGAAAGTAAAAGAGAAAGCAGCTTACCAGACGTAAAACAACTCTGGTCTCTAGCTAAATCTCTTCTATCCATATTGTTCCAACGCAGAGTTGATACCTTACGTAATCTAAAGCTTCTTGAACCTAGTGGATGTTGGTGATTTTTATATATTCCTATACATTAGCCTTTTACTGCTTTCACTTTTGGTATTGCTGGTGAGGATGATGATGATTAGGATGGTTGTCACTTTATAGATGGTTCTATTGGAATCAGCGGAGGATGTCCTATTCCTGAGACATTCACCACTGCGTTGCATTACACTGCACAGGATTTAAGTATAAGTATCTTTTTAAGAATGTTGATCACATCTCCTCTCCTCCTTTTCCCCTTTTTTTATTCCTCCGTTTATTCTAGTGGAACACACGTTTTTCAACTTTACTTTTCCTACCTTGCTTTCATATTGACTGTCGTTCATGTCTCGAATTCTCTTTCTCCTGCCAACGTGACATTAAACATACATTCAGGTTGAAGGGAATTGTGCTATTTCAGTCACGGCGGAAAAACGACAGTAAGCAGGGAGCATTAGCAGTGGATTTTCACCGGGTTGAGACAGCGAGACAGAAAAAATAGAGAAAATGAGAATCGTTAAAGATATTCCTCCTGTCGTTCTCCATTGATCTCACAACGTTTACGTTGTAGCATTGTCAGTCTACAGCTAAACATGTTGGAAAACGAAATGGATACACGAAAAAGTAACAGCAAAAATATTGAAATTCCACTTTTTTTTACTTGAGCTCGTTCAAATATAAATCTATTGTTTTACCGAGTGTCTGGAATCAGAATATGTATTAAAATGCAAGGCACACCTTCGTTAAAGTGAACAATATTATGACAATACAGATCATGCATTATGTGAAACCACTAACAGCAAACCTTTATTATATGTAGATAATTATTAAGAAAGTAGTTGATCATCAGATTGTCACGTTCACACACATGTGGGCAGAAATCACATACGTTTATTGCCTTCAGGTTTCATCTCATTTGTTTAATACAGCTCATGTCATAGTCATGATATGATATTTTTGCTGTTTCCCTTTTAACTTGATTGCACTATTGCGCTTATATCCGCTTTATACCGAATCTTACCCCAACCACAGTACACTATTTACAGACCAAAGCCATTTTAAATCCTTACGGGAATAAAGCCGCCCTGGTCCCTTCTACATATTAACATTTTTGCATTAACAAAGTATCCATACACCACCACCACCATCCCTAAATCTTCCGCCATTACTCACAAGCTAACTGAATTGACCTAAATGACCCAGTCATGAATCGTGTAGTAAGTCTAGAAAAGACGACAGTCTTGCTCCTTCTGTAGAAGACTTTTTCGACTCCAACTCAACAGAAAAAAAAAACTTTCTTGGCATGGGGTAACCAAAGGGAAGAAAGAATGTAAAAACTTGCATAAAAAGCAAAACGAAGGAGGAAAAATGATCTTTTTTATTCCACAAAAGACTTGGACTCGGACACAGTTCTACTTACTTCAAGTTTCTTCTTCAGCATCAAATACCGAGACAGCATATAAAGCCATGACTAGCTCAATACAAGTATCATGAAGTATCAGTGTCCAGGACTTAGCAGCGTTCTTATATAATATCATTTCAACGTATATTTCCAATCTAAGACGGTGGGTGGATGAACTCTTTTTATTCCTTACAATTATACAGTGACGGTACGCCGTTTGCATTTGAGCTGTACGTGAAAGTATGAATGAAATGGGGAAAGCATAACTAAACAAAGTTGTGAACGTTTCAGCTCGACTAGGCATATGCACATTCGGTGAAAAGTAAATCCTTTTGATTCATTCTCCTCTTCTTTTCTTGGCACTTTTACCTCTCATTCAGTCACCGCACCGATTTTGACAGTTGAAGTGAAAACAAAAACTTTTCTTCCGTACTTTAAGTAGGTTCATTCACTTTTCCCATGTTCCTGTTCAGATAATCAGATGAGAGTTATTGAATGGGGGGAAAGAAAACTTGATACAAAAAATGTAACTTAGAGTCAAGCTGAAATGTAAGTAGGTATTCGTGAGCCATTCAAAGAACTTTTTAGTATGGGTTTGAACAATGCAAGGGCTTGCTTGCATGTTTTTACGTAATTTATATGGATATGCTGCATTATTCAAGTTTCGCAGCGGTGCAACCGTTTACATTGTAAAATGATAAATAAATACCTAACAGAACCCTGAGGAATCCCGAATCCCCGTCACTGGAACAACTTTTAAAAGCAAACAACTGTTGGGAAACTTTTTTTTAGCTTATTCGTCAAAAACAGCTTTTACTTCTGTAATTTCAGTTGACAAGACGTATATTGCATACATGTGTTGATATAAATTCCACACTAGCTTACCTTCTGCCTTTCGTAAACTTATTTTTAAACCATTTTTCACAAAGGAAGCGTTATCCATGAAATTCTAAAAACTGAGCTCAATTGTGCACACGTCATATTTTTTAACAATTGCAGTTGCTTATTGAAGTAGAAGAGGGAAAATATATAGGCACGTATTTTATATTTTATTTTCATCCTGTTTAAATGTAAAGTTTTGAGCTTGGAAGAACTCCACTGTCACGTTTTCTTCAATTTTCATACGTCATCTTTCATTTCAGGAAGGGTAGAACTTAAAGGGTAGATGTTTGGCTTATTTAGAATGCTTACTGGATAACATATCATCGTCATGATATTATCTAGTTGATCTTCACAAAGAAATTTTTTTTAAACTTCAACTTTCTAAAATTGTAACCCTCTTCCTCAAAGGTGGAGTACGCAAGATGTTTGTAAATCGCTTAGCGCTCCTTCGCCGAGGTTAAAACCTTGTTCACTTTCCTTCCATCTCTCTTTTCAAAAATTTCGTGGAGCATTATCCCCAGCGAATAAATATGATATTCGAAATAAATAATTTCAAGTGAGTTACCCTTCAAAAGTAAAAGCAAAACTGCTGCGTAGATAGGTAGCCTTTTTTCTTCTAACTGTAGAAATGTTGACGACCTCTTGAAAATCCATACCTTCTCCCTTGAATACATTTATTTGACTTTTTAGAATTCGCCAAACGGGAGGGAAAAGTTATCAAGTCAAAAGTCACCGAAAATTCTCCCACTGGAAGAATGTACGGCCAACGACCAACCAACCCCCTTTCATATCTCCACTTTGGGATCTCCAAACTCAAAAATATAAGTCTACGCACATACCTGAGAGGAATAAGTGGATGAGTAATGGCAAACAAAGTAAAAGTTCAGTTAGGAGTAACTTAGTAATTGTGTGAGAAGGCAGCCATTTTTAGAGAAAATGTTCCAACACATGACCATATACATTCTACATTTCATGGAATTATGATTTATAGACTGAGCTCTCTTTCACGCAATGCATTACATGACATGTGTGCTTATAATTCATAAAAAATATTTATATCCCACTGAAGGAAACGTTGGTCGCTGGCTGGTTGAGTTGGAAGAGCTGGAAGAAAGCACTTGACTTGGAGTTAACTTTTAGAAAAAAGCATCCATCTACTCAAATACGTACCAGCTACTTATGTATATCTGTTTCAATAAACAAATAGAGTGAGAATGTAGATTTACTAAGAAGAAGGGCCTCTCTAGGAAATAGGAGTAGTAGGGTAGTTGGATCGTTGGATGGTCATGATTCGTTAAGTAGAAAAGTGAAAGTGTACTTTCACCGCTCTTGACGTAACGTCAAAACTAGTCTAGGAATGGCTGGTTGAGTGCGTAAATTCCATTTTCTTCTTCCGTTTCCAACATTTTTGTCTTTGGATCGTGGAGAGAGAAAGCGATGTAAATGTAAACACAAGGTCTTGGCTGGCGTTCACTCGTACGAATCTGTAATTCATAATGGAATGTAAATACTCGTACATTGTATCGAGATATTTTTTGTACTATTGCGTAAATTGCGTGACTGAATTTGCCAAAAAATAATGGACAAAAAGATTTTGCTTTATACTTTAGGTTTTTTAGCTTTAACAACCATTTATACTCATCCATCCGAAAGCATGCGTAGCGGATTGTGTTTCTTAAGTAAAGTTGTGCCAAATACGGTCTAAGACGACAGCGCACAATTGAAAAAAAACGTACATATAAAAATCCTTTTTCAGATTCAATAACTGCATGCGTCAAAGAATAGGAAATGAGGAATTTCAGGGAATGTCAAATAGAAGAACGATGTCACTGAATGACAGTTTTGGATGAAATGTAGTGAATGTGAAATTGAAAACCTTTTGGCTTGCCCACATTTAACTGATTTTGTATTTAAATTAGGTATATTGCACAATAGATTGTTCAGTGTTTCCAAAATATTAGTGATTATAAAATGTTGACTTACTTGGTCTGCATTTGTAGGCGACCTCCACGTATTTCCTAGTTCCTGGACATGGATCACCCCCAAACGTTGCTGCGGAAGTCTTAAATTTACAGGTTCCCCTCTTCTGGCATAAGTTAACCGCGGTCTGCAATAAAGCGTACTATTCCAACTTTACTCTACATGACTCTCACACACACGGTAGAAGATGTAGTGTAGTAATTACTTATTATTTTTAAACTAATTCTACTGAATAGGTTAGTTAGTTAAAGATACTGAGGTAGAAAAGTGATAGAAATGGTAAGGGTGGAAAAAGACAAGTTTCATATCATTATTGTTAAAAAATCTGGAAAATGAACTGTTTTAAGTCATATTTACGACCGACAAAGAAAAAAACTATTTTTGTTAATTACAAAGTAAAAGGAATTGCGCCAATGGGACCACCCCTTCCGGAACAGAATACTTTTTTACTGACCTACTTTAAACACCGATTAAACTTCATTTTATTTGGTTAAGGGAGAACTCTTATTGCCCGTATTATTTCTCATTTCATTATAGGGGAGACAGGCCGAAATAATTTCTTTTAAAAGCACTTCCCAAAAGTAAGTATCCGGATAATCATATACTGTGAAATTACACCTTAGTCATATTGCTTTAGGTTATGATGATTAATTTTAATTTATAGCTGCATCTTTGTTCTAGTTAGAGAATTTATAGTTTTACTTCGTCGAGCTTTGAATGTTTAAAAAATGTCTTAAATAAGACATTGCAGACTAGTTTATTGTAATTCGGGGTTTGGAATTTGAGTGAAAATTCTAATACTAGTCAACAATCTGTCGTTGTATTTGTGTTTGAAAATAGGATGCTATTAAAAGTGCCTCCGAAAAGGTTTATCAACCCCATTCGCAATCCCCAATTTTAATTAAACTGTGACGCAAATTAAGTTTGAGGGCAAAAACCGATAGTAATCAAACACAAGCTAATCAAAAGCAGTGTTATTACGAAATGAAATCCTTTACATTATGAGTTATTTATTGGTAAAGTTTGAATGAACTAAAAAACAGTTAATGAACTCAAGGTACCTGAATTGCCGTAGGCCAATGACAGGTAATATTAGCATATCCATCCACAATATCCATCAATTCTGGATGAGCATTAGTTGAGCAGAGAGTAGGGGAAGGTGCAGTTTTGCCATACTGGGCCAACTGCACCGATATCGTTGTTCCCATTGGACATCTTAGCGCCATGTATTCTCCATCACAGGAGGCCTTCTGGTACGTCCGGAGTGTTCCTGTCAGCAACGCTGAAAAAAGTTAAAACAAACAAAATTCGCAATGATTAAATAAAATGTATAAGTATAGTGGGTTGTTGGTGTTCATTCAAAGGATACACAGTATAGTTTCAACCTTCCCGATTTTCACATGTAAATTTGAAAGTTTAAAGTTTTAGTAACCAAATAAAACGAGTGATGTGGATGTGATGAAAGGTAAATAATAAAATGCCAGTAGGCAGAAAAGAGAAAATGTATTTTGCATTCTTCAGCTCCTGTCAACGCCTCCAGTGCACTTCACAGTTACACTTCATTTTTCTCAATATATTTGCACGGAAAGTTTTTTTTGTAATAAGAACAAGCTACGCTAAGCTGGCTACAACTATCTACGTACCCAATAACCTAGCCTTAACTAGCTTCTTAGAAAATACAATTTAGGTAACTATTT
Source organism: Lepidocyrtus violaceus (assembly GCA_034696905.1). NCBI lineage: Eukaryota > Metazoa > Arthropoda > Collembola > Entomobryomorpha > Entomobryidae > Lepidocyrtus > Lepidocyrtus violaceus. Next base: position 8,152 of record JAQGAI010002405.1, read on the forward strand.
GGAAGCCTTTAACCATTCAACAATATTACACTTTGTAGGAAAAATGGACACTTTAATTCCAAAAGTCATACCGTATCATCATGTCCATAATAAAACTTATACGCATTATAGAACATCACGGCACTTCATACAAGAAAAGGCTGCATATACGTATGCATGAAAAAACAGGTATTTTTCCCTCTCTTTTTCTTTCATAACATAAACGCTACGTGACGACAATGAGAGTTGAGAGCGAGTAGTCCTCGCCTCCCGTTTCCGTATAACAGTTCACGTTATTATTATAAATAAGGCAAATGGACGTTCGTTAATACCCTTCCAGGACTCCGAACGTCACTTTTTATTTAATAATAACATTGAGGAAAACAAACTTGAAAGAAGAGGGGGGGGAAGTAGCGGGAGAGAAAGTTTGCTCATATTTTTTATCCACTTTCTCCCTCCGCTTTTTTATTTTTAGGGAGACCTCCGGGGATCTTTAGTCATTCGTGCAGTATATCAGGGGTAAAAGTGTGAGGAAACAGTTAGTTTCTTTGAGCTTGATGTTTAGTACCCTAAAAATTCCGGAATAAAGTGAATAACCCAAGCCAACATTTATTAATCTACGTTAAAAGGAAACGGATGGGGAAGGGCGGGTAGGTATGAGTTGTCAAACTTACAAACTCATTGCCGATGATTAAAGTGAAAAGACAAAAAATACTTTCCCCACCGTTTTGTTCAGCTTCGAGTGGAAATTTTGAACGCATTTCATTAGCGAATAAAACAGAAGAACATTTACAAAATAGAAATATCCCGAACACTTTCTTCTCATGATGTGCTGCTGAGCTACTTAAACAAAGAAAGTGATAAAGATGACAAGAGACCTTGAACGAAGAGAGACAAAACCCTTTCACTGGAGAATCGCATCACTTAACATCATATCATCATAATTCACCCATGCCAAGGCCACTCCCAATTACAAAACCTGGCGTGTGCATTCTTAAACAGAGATGCTGTCAACAGAACAGGCAGAGTAGCTACAAGGTATTTTTGTTGATGAATGTAGATGTTTACAACTTTCTCCCTTGTGTTTCGTTTACTAACGAGGCAAAATCACCAACTATCCAATGTCTTACAGTCTTGTTAGATGTGTATACAAAATATGAGCCAGGACCAGCAGAAAAAACTGCTTACTACGGGACAAGTAAACAACAACTACATATACAACTCAAATGGGGTAAGCAATTTTTGCTCTACCGTGCATGGTAGCATAAAATATAGGTACGTATATTCTATTATGTCCCGGCGAAGAATGACGTAGTTTCATTCAAAACGGATGGAAAGCCTTGCCTTTTGTGTAATAGTTGTTTACGCTCCCAGCACGGGGTATTTTAACTAGGTAAAATTCTGAAAAAAGGTCCACCAGGGAAGTAAATTCTGAAAAGTGCAGCAAACAGTGTGAAAGTAGTAGGTTCAAAAAGCAGGCATTCAAATTTTTATTAAGGTTTCACTGTGTTAAATAAGGTGCAGGTAGGTGACCAATAAAGTAAGCATAATCAAATTTCATTAAAAAAGATTCCAAGGGAGAAGTAGTTTAAAATTATTCACTGTAATTTTGACAATATTAGCATTATTTACTGTTTCATTTGAAGAAAAGTTTTTAAACAACTTTATACAAAATTATCCACTAAAGGAAATTTTACTTGAAAGCATTTTTTTCGAGAGCCGGAAAAGTAAAGACAAAGCGGATTTGATTGGGTTACATCTTTTTCGTCTCGTCGAGCCAACAGAATTGGTGGTGATAATGACAGACATTGCAACAACAAAAGCAGGCTCGATTTACTTGTAATTCTGAAGTTTCCCGAACAGACAAATCATATTTCTAAAGCTTCCGCCTGGATGACTGGAAGCGGAGGACAGACTGGGAATGACAGCAAATAGGAAGTAACTATTTTGCAATTGCTTCTAGCAAATACTTCCAATTTTAAAGAGTTTTTAAACTAATTGAAATTGAAACAAATTTTGTCAATTACATATTTAATATTCTCCTCTTATTAGGTACATCGGTATATGAACTAGAAGGAGAAGTGAAAGCACGAGGCGATGAAATTTCATATTTTGACAATCGGTGTAATATTGCCAGAAACATACAATGCTAGTTAATTTACGTGATGTGTTATCATGACTGACTGTTGGGAGCAGTTCACGTGTGAAGCAAAACAAACTTCAGGCAGGTGGAAAACAACGAAGCACAATAAATTAGTAATTCTCATTTCTATTTTTTAACTCTCTCTGTTGCTTAAAATAATTATGGAAGTACACATTTTTACAATGAGAATGGTTAGTTAACGAATAAATAATTAAATATCAAAATGAGTTACATACAAACGTTCTTCCTATAACAGAATGATGATTATGATTTGATTTATGATTATGACATAACCAGTATCTACATATATACCAATCAAATAAGGCTTCTTGTTAATTAAATAAAGTGAACTATTGAATATTAAATTTGAATGGTAACTCGTACGAGTGCTATATTTAAATAAATTGTTACTTACATTTAAACAACAGAACATCATATTACAAATAAAGGCCAGTCAGTTGGGCTGGAATTGTCACTTAATTTGACTCGTGTGTCATAGTTAAAAAAGTTAAAATGATATAACTAGGGATTTATGCAGCCGTATAAAAGTCTGTGTCATTTTCTGTACGCTCCAGTCGTTTTTGCTCTTGTGCGTGGCAGAGGATTTTTGTTGGATTGTGGACGGGAATTGGAAAGAAAATGCATAAAAGAAAAAAAAAGAGATGAGAAACTCTTTGAAAAATTACAACTCGGAACATGGAGCATTGAGCATAAAGGGTGGAAGAGCTCTGACAAGCATCAAATTGTAATCAACTTTTCGAGAGAATCACTCGATCCATCCTCCTTTGAATCCTTGCCATTGCGTTGCAAAGAAGGAAATTGTGCTAGTTCGCTCTTCTTATAAGCAAAATGCTATTGTTGTGGATTCTATACTCGAATACTCTTACCAACGTTGGGCTTCTTTGATAAGAAGTTGTTGGAAGTTAGGGTAAAGCTAGGACTATATAGTAGTTCGTATAAATTCATTTAAGGAAGGAACGAGTCTTCTTGTGATGACAATGGATGCTATTATAAATGTATAAATGCATGACTTTTAGCCGAACTACTTTCAATGTCTTTTCTTTCTGGAATCCTGTCTTTAGTTGGATGCACATGTTGGGCAGTTGCTTTTTTATCTATGCTGGACTTGTCTTTTGTACCTTTATTGAAAAATGGAGTGGAAAAAATGACCCACTCCTGCCTTGACCTAACTATACAATTATGAATAAATCGAATGGGTCTCTAGATGACCACCTTTCCTATTTTTGGAGTCGTCAAATGTTTTATCTCCTTGCATGGAATCGGCCGTGTAATGTGCATACTGCGAATGTCTTAAGAAGGCGGAAAAACTAAAAGCCGCAACTGCCACAACCAAAAGAGCAGGATTCATAAGATTGAGACAAATTGCAGTCCGTGTCACGGTGTCAGTTTCAGCTTGTGCCGCCAACCTTCTAATGCCTAGCCCCCATTTCATCTCAGTTTCTTAAAAAAAAAGTTAGCAAGCATGCAAACCTAAATACAGTGGGAAATAAACCTTTTTGTACATTTGAACGACTTTTTATACTGGATATGCATGAAGCGGCAAAATATGGAACACTAAACACTGGAACAATTCATTTGGACTTCTTGGATCAACAAGGAGTATTATTTATGCTGCAAAAGCTCTCACGTGAAACTATTCATTGCAGTTTAATTACAATATTTTTGGCTCACATTTACACAAAGGAATATGGAGAAGGAAAAACTTAAGAACCTTTTCTCATGTTAGGATGGGTGGTGGTAGGTAAGGGAGCGTGGCAAAATTGTGGAAAGGCTTAGGTTTGCACTGGCAAGAAGCTAAGCTTTCTGTAATTGATGGAAGGAAAACATTTTACTCCATCCAACCGGATTTCCAAGACCAGGCTCACACGCACAATCTATTATGGAAGCTTTTAAAATTACCTTGTAAGGTAAGTTCCACAGACACTTGTGTTGATAGGAAGGCGGAAGCCATGTTTTATATTGCAAAATGGTACTTTTATTTCTCTTCGGGCCTCTTATGTATGTATGTATGTAGTTAGGGAAGAAACAGATAACATAATTAGTTATTGCTCAGCTAATGTAACCAAATAATTAGGCTAATTTTAGGCTCTCCCAT
>JAQGAI010002406.1:0-12386 GCA_034696905.1 Lepidocyrtus violaceus
TGGTTGTATACAAGCATGTCGAAGGAAGGATGTCAATAAAACTGTGGAAGCCATCAGGCTGGTCACTGCTATCACAGTTAGTAAGAACCCGGATAAACCTGTTTCAAAGAAAAACCATGAGCCTAGGTATTCCAATAGTATTACAAGTTAGTATTTTTGTTTTCAATAAGAATGAGAGTTGACCTGGTGGAGCCATCCCTAGCGGATGTGCGGAAACCTTCCAAGAGAAATCTTGATTTTGAGAATCATCTGCCGTCATAGGAGATCCAAATGCTCCGTTTTCTGGTTGATTGAACATCGACTTCTTTAATATAGGGGAAGACGATGATGATGATGACTGTAGTTGACATTCTTGATTCCAATCCAACGGAACGAAGCTACGAGCAATATTGGAAAAGTTTTCGAAAGAACAATAAGATGATCCACAGAATGAGAGAGGATCAAATCTAATCGGCTCTCCAAGCGTGTCATTCTTGTAAAAAATCTGCAAAAACAATAGATAAAAGACCTATAGACCAAATCTATCAAACGTAGAAAGTTTGTTCTTCTGAAAATCAAATTGTTCAAAGATGGCTCATCAAAATGCTAATAATAGCAGGAGAAGAGCAGAGAATGCAATAACAACTGAAAATTATTTTCGCAACCCGGAATGGAAACTGCGTGGTTGCTCTTGTAATAAGCAATGACTAAATTGGAAATCCGTTTCGTAACTCCAGTCGTACCCCAGCCATTCCAGGATTTCGCCGTTTAAGACAACAAACTCCGATCGCATTGCCATAGGCCGAATCAACGTATTTCAGTTTTTTTTTAAATAAAAAACTGCAACTACGATCTCTGATCCGATGCGAAGCAAATTACATGTTTTGTTATAGCAAATATAAACAAACCTCAATGAAAAATTCCCCTGTTCCCGAATGTCTGTGAAGCTCTATAATCAAAGCGGAGGCGTAGGACGGTATACTCGGAGGACTGAAGAGATTCAAAACTTCCAGTAAGCCAGATATAGTGGAGTCATGGCCCGAGTAAACATACATCTTTCTGTAAGAAACGGGATCTTGGTATGGTGTAATCTCTTCATCCTCGTTGTCACTGATGATCAAGTTGGCGGCTTCCACTTTCGCTCCCATTTTCCCAACCAGCCTCTCCAACAATGGGCCCACTTTTAGCCTTTTCATCTCAAATGTTTTCACAGCCCAGACAAAGGAGAGTGCCTTGAAAGACTCCAGTCTCTCGATTACACTGCTGTTTGCCCACGGTGGAAGTGTGAGGTTGTGGAAGCGCTGAAAAAAAAAACGGAGTGCGTAAAAGAAATGAGCATTTTCATAAAAAATATTACTTTTTTGAGAGAAAGGTCAAAAATGGTAGGGGGAGAAACATGAAAGGGAAAATCTTTACGAAACCACACAAAAGTATTTCTAGCAAATAAAAGCTTTTACTATTCGTACATATAATGCTCATTCTTTTGTTCTAAAACTTTTCCCAAAAGTGATTTTCCCATTCGGACTACTTTATATCTTTTCTTGTCCGGAATACACTATCCCATATCTAAATTAAAGAGAGAGAGAGAGCATATGCGTGTCATTATCTCCTCTTTCATTTTACGAACCCAGTTTCCAACTACTTTTGCTGGGAATGTTCCAAGAACCGCAGTTTCATTCATAAGAAGACCTTGGCATTCATTCGGCGAAGCTATCTGTCCTAGAAAGCATTATTGTTCCAGATACTGCCATACCATTCTTTACAAAAGACAAATGTAAGCGTGACTTTTGTTTAACATATTTAGGGCTAAGTAAGTAATGTACCTTGAGGGTATAAAAGCCTTTCTCTCACAACAAAACCAACCCATTATGCATTATTTCCACTAAATCACACATTTAAAATAATCTTTAGCTTACTTGACACCGCAACGCATCCTGCACTTGGAAAATTTCGTTAAAATTCTTTGTTATAGCTGCTAGGCCGGACTTGTCCACGATAAAGTCTATGAATTCTTTGTTCTCTGCAAGAAAATCTCCGACTTCCTGGGAGTTTATGAATTCTTTGTAAAGAGCGGCATACCGCGGACAGGGGGCTTTTCCATTGATGAACTAAAAATGGGGAGAAAGTTGAGGAAAAATAGTTAGCACATAAATTATAACAGTTCAAAAGCGAACTCATTTTTAATTGTTATGATTTAGGTTTATAATGGACAGCTGGTTGACTGGGTTTTAATTTTCTCTTGTTGTTTTTCATAAAATCGTCACTTTCTTTGGCTGCATTTGATTTATTTCTCATTTTTATTAGTCACGTTATTATAGACGTCATAAAGGGAAGATTATTTTTATTATTCTCATCACAATATTGCGACTCAGCAGTCTACATGTTTTGATTATATTATCATCACGTGTGCGGCACTCCAGATGTTATAAAAAAATACGTTCGTATAATACATTACGAGAGATATTATAATAAAGGCGGACTTACATTGTCTTCCGTTTCTGGAATGGTATGAATGGGAACAGGTTGCCACTCTTTGAAAATATCCCGAGATCTAGGGATAGGACCAAGCTCATATAATCCAGCGAGATTCGCTTCTGCACTCATAATTGCGCGATCAATGTCAGAGCTGAGCATTAAGAAGTCCCTTTTGCGATATTTTCTCGGGAGAAATCCATCATAACGACGGCGGAGATAAGAGCCCAGCTCGAAAACTTGCTTCGCTCCAATCTGAATGCAGAAGAAAAAATATAATAATAATAATAATAAAACGAAAGGGAAAATGCTCTATTATAATTTCATGAAAACAAGACTTTTATGAGTTGAGGGAATGGGAGGGAGGATGGGAATGCGGAGCTCATACAAATCTCATTACATTGTTTTCACTTTTCACATGAAGTTTTTCTCATGCTGTTCCAAAAGGAAGAGTTGAAATCTTTGGTTAGGCTTCATTAACTCATTTTGTAGTTCTTACGTGTAGTAAGGCTTCCCTTTCCCTGGAAGTCTTTCTCTTTTGATATATTTTTTTCTTTAGAAAATACTTTTTTTTCTCGGAGAAAACAATTTCTTTACCTCTGTCAGTTCACCCCATCCATTGATTGAGTATACGGATGCATTTCTGTACAGATCGTTGGGATATGGGAGTATGGGTGCACGGTCACCGTGTCTGGCAATCTATATATGAGATTTAAGTAGGAACACAAATTTAGCTTGAATTGAAGTTTGACTTGGAATTCATAATCATCCATCAATAAATTGATGATGCTTATGGGAGCCAGCTGGAATCCCAGAAATTTAACTCAAAATGAAAACACAGCTACTTGAAGTTTCTCTCAACAGCTTTCACTTACAATCTGGACTAGATGTAGCGTTGTCAAGTTGGTTAAATTGGCTTTAACCTCGGAAGTAATACTGGCAGTGGCAGTTGAAACCAAGAGTAAGTTGAAGAGCAGCGGGAAGGACGGAATAAAGGCACTTGTTTTGAGCATCGTGAAGGATATATAATAATAAATTATGTAACAAAGGTTGAGAAGACGAGAGATGGCTTAAAGGTATGCCCCCTTCAATTTTGGGTTTATAGACCGGAGAAGAGACTTAAAAGAGTTTGATCCGTGAGATTTAAGTCATTCTCAAGATAGAAAATTCACTTTGATGGCAATGGATTGGAGAGGGGAGTTTTGTAGCTTGGCTTCTTGTACTATGAATGATGCTGATCATTTTTTGGAACTCAAGAGCAGAGAGCAGTGTACTAGATTCTCAAATTGGTTTTTTACAACATTGAATAAAACTTTAGAAAAAACCAACAGTTTTCAATAGCAGAAAATAAACTTTTCCCCTGCGTGCGTGTGTAAACAGGGAACAGTTAAAAACTGTTTAAAGAAGTAATCCATCATCAGAGAACACTTTCACGGTTTAAGACGAGATAAAGATTTGGTTTTACATAATATATCGAGTAAGTTGCTACAATCAATTTTAGATTACGTAAAGGTCATGACTGGCAGTAGCACTGTGACGTTGTAACTAACTGGTTGCTATAATGTTGGAAATGTGTATCCTTCTATTGTTACGTTTTTTATAGCAGCCTCAGCCGCTATTCTAGCTAGATTTTTTATAGTTTGCATATTGAATGCTTATGTGATTGTTAGTTACCTACCTATGTAGGATTATTTTACAGAGAAAAACTTGATTTCTGGATGGATACGTTACGTTATGTAGAAGATTATGAAACCTTATAAAAGCTCACTCCGCCGTAGGGCATCCCGAACCAGCCAGCCTTATACTTGTCAATGATGAAGAGAAGCCATTCTCGTTGCATGATTTTTTTTAGGAATATGAGGCAACCACGTGAACTCGCAATGTTTTCATAACATTATGGGAGCCGTCTGTCATGTCCATGTAGTGGGTATCGTTTTGGCTTGAAATTAATATTTGCTGGAATGAAAATGCAAATCCCAATTCATATAAAAAACCTGTCTGAAAAAAAATCGTGTGAAAACTGATACCCACAGCATGGTTTTTTGGCTCATGGCTAACATTGGCAAAATCAATCTGACCACAACAGAGAGTTTTGATAAACCTTACCAGGTTTCATCCATTCATGCTCATATGTGTACGCGACAGACAATTTTAGCGTGTTGTCTTATCAAAGTAGGTGATGTTTGTTTAACCAAACATTGTGATTGTGACACTGACCTTAAATACCTGTAGGCTTTAAATGATGATTGCTACACAATAGATAAGCCAAAGCATTTGTATGTAGTCTAACGAACGACTGTGGATGGGAAATTAGGATTACTATGGGTAGTGCACTTTAAGTGCATTTAATAAATGTATAAGGGCAGAGCATGGTGCGTAATGAATGTTAAGATAATATGTAGCAGATCAGTGGAGCAGTGGTTTATAAGATCAGTCGGATTCTTGTAACACTACGGTAGAGTGTTAATTCTCTCCATCGGGTTAAAATATGCAAGGAAAAAGGATTGCATTTATTTCTGGTCCTGTAATGTCTTGGGAGGTAATGAAGCGTGAAGAAAATTTCTGATGACGGCTTTCCTTAAAAAAAGAAGACTTCCTTCAATTATAATAAATTGCTCTGGAATGCACTATATGTATATAGATCAATACCAAGTATGCTTTTGACAATCTGCAAAGTGTAGATCAGATAGTGAAGTGCTCATTCTATTCCAATTCCTTTCATCTAGGGAACTCAGTCTGGAATTGTATTTTCATAGAAAATCTACTTAGGAATTCGTTGTCAGAATAACTGCGCAAAAATGTCGCTTTACCCCAGTAAATAATATACAAAGGAGTACTGTGGCATTAGATCATTTTACAAAACTCAAAGTTGACTGACGCTGACGATGAGTCCCACCTTGACGAAATGCAAAGAAAATGTACAGAAACTTAAAAGGCTTTTGAAGTGATTGAAATTTTATTTAAAAAAAATGAATTCTGCTCAATGTCAAACCGATTCATTCGATCATTTGAGATGAGTGTAGGAGTCCCGTTGTTGATTTCCAGTACGACGATTCCGAGCTGATCGAATCCAGCATTGTAGAGCAATGAACATGACAACCCAAACTGTAACAATCATCAGAGCTATCCAGGCTGAAGGAAGGAGACAAAATGAAGAATTTAACAACTTTGTTAAAACAGACATGACCTTCAGGTGAGTTAGGCATATTCATTTTTACTAAAGGTAATACCTCCCGAAATGGAACCAGACTCCTCCAGCAGTTGGCATTCTTCTCTCCAATCCAAGGGAATATAAGGCTCCACCAATTTACGGAAGTTGGAAAGCAGGCAAGGCTGAGAACAATTCGGCATTTCTAGCTTGTATGGATCTCGATCCGTCTCATTCCTGTAGTAAAACTTGATGCATACAATGAGAGAGAATTAAAAATCAAGCAGTTTTCTCAGATGTCCCATCATATTAATATCGAGATGTATGAAGAAACAGTCGAACCACGGTAAAGCGATGTGAGCAAAGCAAAAAATATCAATTTCCTGCAAGATTGCACACTTCCCAACTTCCCTTTTCACACGCCACAGTAAACAATACTTTCCCGTTGGTGCTCATAATATTAATGCCAATTCCAATGTCAATACCAATGACAAGGTTTTTTCCACTAGATTCATTCAACCCCACAATGAAACATGACACGGGTGACATTGAGGCTCCCAACATTCATGTAAGACAATACAGTACAAATACAGCATTCAGGAGGAACGCTGGAAATAAAAGCCATCGGATAAACTATCTTTTCTCCTTACCTCAACATAAAAGTTTCCCGAACTAATATCTTGATGAAGTTCTATAAGAATGGCGGATGTAAAGGCGGGCCTTTGAGTGTCATACATTTCCAGCGTGTTTAGAACCCCTGCCATTGTTTCGTCGTGTCCAGAGAAAAAGTACATTTTCTTTTGTCCGTCCCGACTCCGCTGGAAGTGATTCTCAAATAGAGTGTCATTCACCAGCATATTCTGCAACAGTCTCTCAAGGAGGGGTCCTGTGCGGAGCCTTTTCATTTCGTAAGTTTGGGTGAGTTGCGTAAAGTAGGTATTTTTAGAAATGGTGGAATTTAGAACTGGAGCTGTCCAGCTTGGCAGCGTAAAATTATAGAATCTCTGGAAGAGACAAAGTAGATGTCAAGCACAAAAACAGTTGGGTAGAGTGCATGTAGTATGCAATTTAAAAATGGTTAAGTGGATCCTGTACCTCGACATAAATCGAGTCCATCAGCATATTATAGTCAATCCCATTTGTAATGTTTAAGCCCGTATTGTCGCTGACGTACTCGTAGAACCGTTTCTTTTCCTCTGTAATAAATTCGTTTTCTTCAGACTTGAGCTTATTCAGTAAGTGGTTATATCGGGGACATATGTTTGGACGCTGTCGAACTATCTGCGACAAAAATAAAATAAAGTGGTACAATTTATTTTTAATAAAAACTCTATACATGATACATATTAAATTATTTGTTTATACAACAACTTCTACACATACATTGTCCAACTCTTGTGGGATCGTGTGAACCGGAACGTTCTTCCAAGGAAGGGGAATCTCCTCCTGGCTTTTAAAAAGACTCTCGTAAGTTAGATTTAAACCGCTTGGTAGGTCATTCGGTAAGTAAAATCCTGCCATGACTGAATGCGCCGTTTCTATCGTCCGGGAAGGATCCGAACTTTGCACGTGGATGTCTTTAACATTGTACGTGTCTCCTACGAAGCCATTATATCTTTCTCTGAGGTGCAGTCCTAGGTTGAAACCTTGCAATTTCCCTATCTAAACATGCCATAAAAAGACATTAGAAATTAATAACAAGGAATGACAAACAACCACAGGTAGGTAGGTAGGTTGAATGTCATCGGAAAACAAGAGGAAAAAATCTCATCCCGACCTACATTTGTCAGTTGGGAGTATCCTGGGAACCAGTATGATTCATTTCTGTACGGATCCAGAGGATACGTTTCGTCGATGTTCTTGGCCCCGTGTCGGAATATCTGTGAAATATTACAACATTCTCCTTTCACCCATGAAATAGGCCAGACATCCGGCATCCGTGGGAGTATCAGTTACTCTGCCCACATCATTTTTTTTTTGCGGGAAAGCATAGTATGTAGTGATTTATAGTGATTGTACTTACCACTTGGGCTACGCGGAGCGTTGAGAGATTCGCTGTTGAAACGGGCGTTGTGAACTGGAACTGGAGGAGGATTAAACCTAGGATGGCTGCTGATGCAACAGCGGATATCCGTTTTGAATCCATGTCTTTCCTGATCCTGATTTGAATTCCGATTCTATTTCGAAAATATTCCCATTCTTCACAACTTTATTGACAATTGTTCTACTAAATTAACTTGAGTAATATTTAATATAATTTGCATTGTTCAAGAAGAGGTGCGTAAAAATGATTCGAGTAAATAAATTCAAGTACAAACACTATTTTTTCTTATCATGCTATAATTTAACTGATATTGGGTTAGGGTAAAACAATGAACATGTGAAAATTAAAACAGATAAGGAAATAGATATCGAATGAAAGCTAAGTCGTAGACTGATTATGATCATGGGATCCCTTATCAGGTTTTTTTTTCATGATATGATAAGATAAAGCACATTTTACATGGTGTGACTGTGGTTGATTGACAAGAGCAGTGGCAATGACTCATTGACCCTGCTCATGACTAAAACCCGACTTTTTCAAGTCACATGGCATAATGTAAGCTTTTGCACATAAGTACTGTTCTGTTTTTTACGCGAAAATGGCTCAAAATGATTGGAAAAAAAAATTCTACTTCGATGCACAATTTTTTAACTGATGGTTAGCGGGTTCTAACCGCTTGAAGATGACTGTTTGAGATGCCAACACAGCGCTTCCGCCGTGATTTTAATGCTTTATCCCTGCAAATTTGGATTCCCCTTCCAAAGCCTGGTTCGTATCACAGGATTGGAATAAACGCACTGGAGTTGCACACGCCTGGAACTTCTTTCTAAACAGTTCTTTATTTATTTTAATGATGAAACTAACGCTAACAGAGTTCTAATAATTATTATATTGAGGGGGGCGACCCCTTTAACTTATCTAAAGGTTACTTAACACAATTCCCTCCGCTGAGGAAGGGATGGAAGGTTTGAAACAGGAAAACGCGCAGGTCTAACTGCCCAAAAAATAGACAACCGATCGCTGGGAAAGGCTGACGAGTACTAGTTCATCTGCAGACAGCAGAGAACTCAGGAAAAATCTATACTACAGCGTAAAACCCCCAGGCTTGACTTCTTTTCCTGGAGGAAAGCTACGTAGCATGATTACTAACTAGAACAGAGCCCGGCGAGGGCGGTAGCGAACATTTTGGTTGGCGAAAAGCCGAAAAGGAAGTAAAGTACACTACCAACTACCACTAAACATGATCAGAGACAGAAATGGATAAAACAAAGTATATGAGGCTTGGATCAAATCCATCACAATTAGTATCCCATCTTATGTCATGTCTGGCTAAAATGTTTCCAAAACGGTGCAACCTGTCTAGTGCTATCATATAAACGAAACATTGCCATCATCAGATGTATCGTAAATCATCATTCCTTCAAAACCTTTCTTAAATTCATTTTCAGATATGTAATACATAGTTCATTGATATGTTGAATGTGATGCTGCTATTTTGGTGAGCTTTTCTAGCATTTAGTACCCAGTGTCCAAATACAAAACAGTATATTTACGTGTTTAAGAGCTGCAGTCATCGCCACATTCACATGTCAAGTATTTTTTAGCAACATTTGTGGTAATTGCGGAGATCTGTGAGCTACCGTTGTTCTGTATGCTAGTGCTGGTTACGTCCATTTCCGTCTTTTAAATATTTATGTATTTAAAATAGATTATACAGTCTTCCTACTGTGAATTCAGTATTTTTATCATGGTTGGAAAATCACGTTATTTTCTACCCGAGACTAGACTAATTTTTCAAACAAAAAAAATATATTATGTAAACTGCGACAGCCTATGTGATGATTAATGTGGAGTCTTTCGGTGCAGGTAGCTCTGCCCGTTCATCTGGGGAACTGTGAAACGAAACAAGATCAAGGCACAATGAGACAGCAAACTTTTCAGAATCCTAATGATATTATTTTTGATACCTGATGCGTGTCATCGTCACACGTTTTCCAGTCAACGCAACACGCTAACTATTGTTATTAGAAGTGACAACGACAACAGCAGCAAGTGAATTTTAATGAAGTTTCGCTCATTTCCAACATCATTTCATCTAATGATCACATGGAGCATGAATGGGATAATTAGTCTGGAATGGGTTGTCGTTTTCCAGCACTATCATCAGTCATCATCAGTTTTGAGGCATATCTAAACCTAGTCTATCAACATGTTCCTGAAAGATGGATACATTCTGTAATTTTGACGAGAGAAATGGGAATTTTATTGGGTGGGAAACGAGCGCAATTGTTTTGTATGGATTTTTTGCTGGAATTCACATCTCATCATCTCAAAGTAATTCGTCAATTAGCCCATGTTAGTTTGAGATGATGACAATGGGATGGAGAGGGAGCATTAAAGATTTTTTCATCCTGCCATTATTATCGTTCCATGTTCGTGGAAACACGAATGTGACTTACAAAAGAGACAAGGTGGCTTATTGTCATTGTCATATCATGTAACTACTGTGATGACGTAATAAATGAAGTGACAGACTCATGCTAAATGGAATGGAAGAGTCTAGCTAGTTCGCCCAGTTTAATTGAATTTATTTATCCGGAAATTAGTTGTCTTCATCGGAATTAGAGAGGTAGGAACTGGTAATATTTATGTAGATAGTTGATATGAATTTTTGTCGCACTCGCCTAAGTAGTGCTTATTGACAAATTCAATAGGAAAAGAAAGAATCTAACGATAAGTTGTATTAAACTGTGCACACAACTTGTCGGTCCCGTCGATGATGTCAATGGAAATTAGAAATTATATATTTGCCAAAGGCAAGTTCAGTGTCTAGTGCCAGAAGACTTTTAACACTGTAAGTTTTACATGCAGTGTCCAACAACGCAGCGTTACAGTAGGGTAAAAATTCTTATGGAAACTTCAATTTGTTTAAGCCTGCAGCAGTCAACAATCATACGAGAAGGTGCAAAACTACGTAACATTATTTGAAGTGTTGGTTTGTTTGTGGTCCGTGGCTAATTTTTCAGTGGTACACCATCATCGCTCTTGAAACTTTACGGAACCGCATTTTAAAAAACAAACAGGCAGTGTGAAGGTTTATGGTACAGGGATTTTTTAAATGAAATATCATAATTAGTCATCGTTTATAAGTCATATCACATTACAATTCAAATTAATTATTACTATTACTATTACATTAGTCCGAACTATTAGCCTTCATGGTTTGGTTTAGCATAAACCCAAGTGGCTAAATTCAGCCAGCCTTGAATTCAACCATGACTTTATTTTCCCAAAACGTTTTCAATAATTAGCGTATTAGCAAACATGTCACGAAAATTATTTTAAACTCAACTGGATATGTCACTGCGGCATAATATGTACGAGTACATCTAGGACTTTGCCTTGTTGATTCAACCGACTTAATAAAAAGACATGAGCCTGGGCTCTTCCGAGTTTTAATAAGCGCAAAAAAGTGAAAATGACTCATAGACTGCCATGAATGATAAGTAGAAACCGTGAGATCATAAACAAGCAAAACATTTTAGGGCTTTTCTCAAGAAATGGGTTGTGATTATGACCAACCTACAAAAAAATAGCAAAACAGTTTTATGGATAATACCTATTCACTAACAACAACTTGGTTGAGCAGAGCATGAGACAAATTAAATGCAAAGGCTTTCGTTTCAAACTAATTCGCTACACTGACGCTGATACTCCAGGACAAACACAAACAAGTGATATTACTGTTGACATTAGAATATATGGTAGCTCCTCCATTTGAGCATTCCTTTGTCAGTGTTTTGTAAATATTTTGTTTGAAACGGGTAAGCATTATTTTTTTGCTTTCCTGTTGTATCGCAGGGTTCGTGTTGCTCACTTACTTACGGTACATTTTTTTAGCGTTGTTGTGAAGAAGATCTGGGTTTTGCAATTATTTGCAAACTTATTGCATGCAAATATAAACAGGTTGTGCTTCTATTAATGTTGGATGGGGAATGTTGACTTGTTTGCAAATAGATAATAATCCTTCTTTCAGAAGAGTTTGCATTGCGTGTCATGAATATGAACAGTTTTTTTTTGTGAGCTGTGAAGATACAATGAAGATCACAAGTCATACGAATAAAATTACCTAACCGATCAATCTTAAAGTATGACCGAAGCAGGTAAAAATCTTAAGCCGTATTACGAAAGATCACATTTATGTGTATAATGCATACGATTTCCGAGTAAGAATCGGGATACTTTTTCGAAGAATAGATCTGTGTAATCAATCCTTTTACGACTTTGTAAAACCTGAATCCAACTTAAACTCCTCCTCTCATCATCAACATGATTAAATGAAGAAAAGGGGAATAAGAAGAAAGCCAAAATGATCCTTTATACAAAACTATTGACTGGGACTGAATTAGCCTGTTGGAAGGCTAGTCCTGCCCAAAAGTGTGCCAAATCTCGTTCAAGTAGCAGTTTCCTGAGGACATGTCAACTACTGTTATTGCTTGTGATTGGAAGTGCCAATTTTGTGGAGTCAGTATCCGGCTCTGTGCCGACTCCATCAAGTCTTGCTAGTCAGAACAGTGCAAGGAGGTTAAAGTTATGTGTGAAGAGTAACCCTGGATTGCCAAAAGAGGATATTATTGAGTTACCAACCTTCTCGGTGGACACGCTGAGATACAATCTGGAAAAGCATGCGTACATTAACAATTTTTGCATTACTAATATTTTATTCATTAAAAGATAATAATA
>JAQGAI010002407.1:0-12382 GCA_034696905.1 Lepidocyrtus violaceus
GCTACAGTGCAGTAGCGGTGCGGTGGACGTCCGCATTTTCTTCTATAACTTCCTATAAAGATTTCATTGATTCTAACGGCCAAACCCATAACAAGCACGGAATATAATATGCATAGAAGCTAAAATGATTTATTTGGTTTTTGTCATTCATTAAGACACACAGGTACTACTACAATGTGGTATGTGGTATGCTCATACAAATGAATTCACTTATTGAGAGAAACTATTCGCGATCAGTTTTTGGTTATTTACCAAAAGCAGTTATTATATCAATATTATGGGATTTACCTGCACTAATCATTTTATCAATGTAATAATAATAATCATAACATCTCATCTCTGATAGGTTGATTCTGTGACAGAGTAAGTGTGAAAATAATAGATCTCACTTGAGTCTAATGAATAAATACTGGCAAAAATGTGTGTGAGTGCCAAGCTATATATTTTTGCATGTAAGAAATAGTTATTTGACGCAGACAACTTTGACTTTATGACAAGTAAAGTATGATGATTTTGCAGTATGTCTGTGCATGCGTCATGCAAATGGATAATTATTTTTTGAAGGTGCAGTTGCTCCGTTGATCTAATTATTACCTTGAGTAGTGTTTGAGCTAAAAGTGTGGAAGTGAGTGATGTTAGAAACTTTGATGTTTATTGTGATGTGATATGTGACATGACACAAATCAAATAGTATGATTTTGAATGGATGGGTTCGAGTCGAATGAATGAACGGATTTGACAGACAAATAGGAACCTATCGATATACTAACTGTTTCCTCTTCAGTGCCATTGACGGGGAGTGAGCAAACCTACAACTGAGTTTTTACACAAAAAGTGTTTCGTTCATTTTGAAAATTATCCCACTTTGCTAACTTGAAACAGACTCAGAATGGCGACGAGTCAAAGTAAGTCCGGAACAGTTCCTTGTTAAGTCTCTAAGTTTGTGTTCCAAAAATAAGCGGAGTGTCGAATATCAATAATTATTTCTACTTCACTTTTTTTCAGGCAAAGAAGTGCTGTCGAGGGGAGGAGAAAGCGTAGAAAATGGATTGGACAAGACTATAGATCCCGAGAAAAAACTAGGATGTTTCATGCGACTCATCCAAAGCCATTACAAGTGAGTTTAAACCTTAAATATAATACTTTTCGAAATGGCATGACCATAGCTTTGTTTTGTTAATGAAGTTTCTAAAAATAATTTTATGTCTACATTATTACAGTACAAAATCTCGTCTCAAATCGCCAGAGCAAGTCGCCAGAGAAGGCTATCTGATCCCAGGATTTTTATTATTCAGCCGGTGGTATTCCATGCCTGCGGCTATAATCATTCAATTCTGCTGTGGGTCCCTGTATTCCTGGTCCGTTTTCAACAAACCGATCGATAACCTGTTAGAAACGCATAACCTTGCACCGATAACATTCTACATAGCTGTGGGACTCTTTGGAACTTCAGCGGCCGTGATGGGACCATGGCTGGAGAGGAATGGACCAATGACCGCCTGCTTCTTGGGGACATCCATATTCTTCACAGGGAATCTTGTAACAGCCCTTGCTCTATATTTAAAACAAATATGGTTGGTGTACATTGGATATGGAATTATAAGCGGTTTCGGTCTAGGCCTCTGCTACATTTCTCCAGTATCAGCTTTACAGAAATGGTTTCCCGATAAACGCGGTTTGGCATCCGGATTCGCCGTGTGTGGCTTCGGTGCAGGATCCATCGTAATAGCGAAGGTTCAAATTCCACTTATCACCGCTGTGGGGCTACCCCTGACATTTGTCGTATTGGGAAGCGTATATTTCATATTGATGACCATGTCTGCACTAGTTCTCCGTACTCCTCCGCCAAATTATTCTGTGAAGAAGATGGAATCAGAGTCAAAATCTGCTCAACGTTCCCCTGTGGACTCCACAAATTCTCAGATTACCCTTATTGAAGCCCTTACCTCTTCAGACTTCAGATTCATGTATATCATGTTCTTAGCAAACGCCCTTTTTGGACTTGTCCTCATCTCAAGGCTGTCAAACATGATAACAGAGATTTTCGAGCAGAGCCCTGACACGGCATCCACAGTTGTAGCTGTCAACGGTGCCTTCAACTTGGGAGGCCGCTTGATTTTCTCGATCGTCTCGGATTACATTGGGAGAAAGAACTGCTATGTCATCATGCTCACCACACAGCTCATCGTTGTCGGAGTATTCTCTATAATCACTACATCAAAGGCTTACTGGACGTTTCTAATAACAATGTGGATTCTGACGGCATGTTATGGGGCTGGATTTGGGGTCATCCCTGCCTTCCTTACTGACAAATTCGGGCCTTCTAATATTGGAGCTTGTCATGGCGTCATACTCACTGCGTGGAGTTTCGCTGGCGTCGCAGGTGGACTGATTTTTAGTGCAGTGTTTAAGTCTTATTCTGAAAATACGTTAGCGTCGGATCCCCATCCGTACAATGTAAACGTTTGGTGGATTTTTGCTGTCGTGGTGGTGGGCTGGGTGGCACTCATGTTCGTGAAGCCAACGGAACGAGATCTCTGGTTGACGAGGAAGCCCAGAATGGCACTTACCTGGGTGTTGAGCGCAGTGGGACTGAGTAAAAGAGCGCAAAACTTTAATCTAAAAAGTAATGCTTAATTAGTTAAAAGTGATAAACTAATTTCCATTTTTACATACAAAATTGTACGCTTAATTAGCACCGTCTACTACGATCTTCCTGAGCAGAAACGTGATGCAATTATGTCTTTTCGTCAGTTACGTAAATATTACAAATATATGTAAGCTAAGCATTAAATATAAGCCTATTTTACAACAACAAAAACACTTTTCCATCTCGCATGATTTCACATAAACTACAATAAAAGTGACGAACTTATTAATCGACAAAGGTACAAATTCGAGTTGGACTTTTTTTAAACTGTTTTATCTGCATATTAGTCCATTTACCATTGAGTTTTGCATTATCCATCTGCATGGTCGGTCGGCATATTTGAGGAGAGCCAAATGAATTAAATATGAGTATGAGTAGTTTTTTTTCTCACAGACCTTGCATTTCCTTCCGCTTTGCAACCAAAAGTGCCATTTAGCTGAATGAATCATCAAAGAACATTTTAATTCTGACCAAACATACTGCATTATAAGCTTGATTCATTAGCCATCATATTACTCAATATGGTAAACCTGCCTAAAAATGCATCAATTAGACAGATGTGGCTAGGTATATGTATATATCCCACACAACAGAAATGGCATTTGCACTAATGATGATCCCCGATGATAACTACATTTCCTCTATTTTGGACAATGAACAGTTTACGAGTGTTTAGGATCCCCTCATTAATTCATTTTAGTTTAAAGGTGTAAAATGCAAATCACTTCTAATTAAGCTATTATATCATGACTATGACTGATAAAGGAGAACGGAGTGGATAAATTAAGCCGTAAAAACGATTTCAAGGGTAAGAAAATAGTCTTAAGTTTATCATGACAAACATCCCATTTATCTCAGCGGTAAGTCCTCCTGCCTCCATTCAAACTGAAAACGCTTAATACATGTGTGACATTAAAAACATGGATGATTTGGAAAAGTGGCAGGAATTATCATATGTACTTACGTAATTTAACGTGCATTTCGAGAACTTTTTTATTAACTTGGATAAAACTCATTAGGCCAAGTCAAATATGGCGATCCCCTGCATTGCAAATGACTTTTTAAGAAGAGTTGATCATCATCAGCAGCAGCATCACAATTGATTGTAGCTGTGCCAGTGATTTTCGTGGTTTGTGTGGTGATGGAGGTTGGCGCTTGGTGAACCAAATGAGACAAATACTTTACGCTTACCAAAAAAAAATCCATCCAACAGATACGAATCGACAAATATGAAATATTTTTTTCCGAGCAAGGCTTTCTTTCTCTCCACGACACTCATTTAGCCATTGATATTTATGCGTTGTTGAGCACTAGATCAAAAGGCTGAATCATAAAAGTAGCAATATCCCAGCATAAAAATTACACTTCTCTTCCTTTTACTACCTTTCTGCCTGGCATGTGGTTCATTCACACATCCATATTTATACCGTAAGAATGAGAATGACTGTGATGATATCATCTACACAAGCACAGTAGATTAGGAGGGCTCGCATTCTTTAGTCGGCCCTTTCTTAAATGTCAAGAGAAGATTTGCCAAAAAAAAGTAACTATCTATAAGCATGTTGTAGTTTTTCTGATCATTACTAATATAATGGAAGATAACATAAAGTGTTCAATCATAAAGCACAGGAATCACCAATCGAATCCTACGATTTTTTAAGGATATGACTATGTCGATCCATGTTGTGCTCATAGTCTTTCTCATTTGATTTTGATATTTGACAATGAGTGCGTCTTATGGATACAATCAATTTTTTCCGAACATTTTTTTCCCATTCCGATACAATACAATACAAAAAACACACACGAGAAAAATGTGACATGACAGAATCCGATGGTAAGGTGACCTTGGTAGAATTAGAGTACTATTTCGACAAAGCTACTTTGGCTCATGTACGTAATCTTTTGAGGTAAGTTAGTTATGTCCGTTGTCCCTTTACCTACTTATCACTTCTGTTGCCCACCAGCATCACATAAAACTCCCAACAATAGAACACTGCTAAACAAATATCGTGTAGGTGAAATCTATTTTCTATTGTTGTTTATTGTTATGTAAGTAAGTTACAACTAACTATACATACTTCATCGTTATCTTCATGAGATACGGGATAAGGAGATGCATAATTTCGTCTAGTGAGGGTTGTTAATACAGCTAAATTATTATGCATTTAAAAGATGATTACGTGCAATCAGATCAATGGCAATTGACAAGGAACATGAGTTGAGTTGGTGGGTAAAGCAGATGGACTGCTTTAAAAAATCAGGCAAACTAGCGAAAATGACTCAATTAAATATATGTAATATGGATTATGAATGATGTGATGGTTGCAATTGCAATCACTCAAATGTCAATTACATAGATAAATAGGAAAAGGTTCCTGAATTGGTTTGCAATAAAAATTAGTGTTGAAGATGACAATGGTCACAGTATAACAATGCTTTGAAAAATCAGCAAAAATTAGTATACCTACTTTATGCACTTTTTATGCGAGGGGCCAATCAAGGCGAAATAAATAAGATGCAATTATGACAGATGTACACTTGATGGTAAGTAGATACTTTATTGGATATCATTAGGCGAGGAGATGGTAATGAATAAATTACACAATAACATAATAATGCATAATGGGCAAGATTATACTTAAGGTTTACCTAGTTTTGCTCCTGCGGTCCTTAAATCAATCCTGCACCTTGTAGCAGCGCGTGTATTTTACTCTTGGCGATTTTGTGCGTATCCCATTCACCGACGATTTGCTCTCCTGAAACTGGCAAGCTTTCTTGGGCTAAGATTGTTGCCAAATTAGCTGATCTGTAAAATCAAAGAGAAGAAAACAAACAAACATGAGCAGCGCTCGTATACTCTGGTCATGATCATCCTTTTCAACAATCACTTAATCAACAAGACTGTCAGAAAAAAGGTATCCCTGACATAGAGAGAAAATTTTGAGAGAATAATATTCAGCTTCTGGCAAAATAGAAGTAAACACGGATAAATCAAGTTGTGTATTTTTTTCAATATTTTGGTGAATTCATGTAAAGGTCTAAATATAGCGTATATTTTGCAGTAGTCCACCCTTGGCCTTTCAAACGAATATTTTTCTGAATAAACATGACAAGTTACTACTGAATCTTACTGAATTTTTAAACTTTTATCCTTAACCTTTTTATTGGATAAAAATTCGGCTAAACTATTCCGCTGCTCATAAAGTGACCTCATAAAGTCATTTAAAATGTTGATTTTATCCTGGCAAACATTCTCGACATGGGACGAGTCGAACAAAAAGATAAATAAGTAGATTCCCAGTTATGTGTACATAAATTTCAGTAGTTTTCCAAACAATGTTTTACACTAACTGTTGAAAATATCAAACTAAACGTCAACATGCGTTAGAACCAAATATGTCATGATTTCCCTCTTGATTTGTGTTCTTTCTGTCTGTCATCGTCATCATATCGTCATTGTGATGAAGAATGATGATATTGTATTCCTCCATTCTCGCACTATTTGTCCGTGGCTGAGGCAAAACTTTTGCCAAGAAACTGTTCAAAGCAAATACGTAATGCCACAAACACGTCATATCATTTTCTATCTACATTAGTATGAAAGCTCTCATCATCATCCCTAGAGGAAGGCTATTTTGTTGTTGGAAATGACCACAAAGAAAAGAAAATTATTCATACAAATCAAATACATAACAAAAAGTGCAAAATATCTCTGCCTCTCAATTTAAGAATAAGAAGGAAAAAAACGAGAGTAATCTCAAAATTTTTGCGCAGGAGGGAACAGCCCCTATTCAATTCAAAGGAAAACGTATAATAGCAAATGATCTCGATAAATCATTGTAACTGTTTAATTTACATGAACTGCTAATGCATTGGCTAACACCTCCACCCTATCTCAATAGTAAAATTCCTAAACCACGACTATAAAAATTCAGATGATATGAACAGCAGGGGCAAGGGGAGATTGACAAGGGTATGAACAAGTGGCGAGGTCCCCATCATCTCTCTCTGTATCGATGGCTGTTAACACTCGAAAAATATTTATCTTCAGCAAAATGGCCAATTTATTACAATATTATTATGCAAGAGTAAAAAAGGAAAAAGATAAAAATAAAACGGCAAGGGTTACACTAAAAAAGGAACTTTTGCTCGTTGGCTGTAATAACCAGGTAGTTAATGTGATTTAACGTAATTATACGCACATGTGTGTAATAAAAATAAAATGATAATAACAAGTAGTTATCATCGCATGTGAGTGGGTATGGTATGGCTTTAATAGGAAGGGTGGTGGTCGTGGAGGGAAATTAGTGAGGTATAAAGGATTTTTGAATATATCATTTCCATTTTGCAAAACGAGTGAATTTTGTAGCCTATTTATGAAACAACATGATTGCTATCTTAAAACATGAGTTCACCAAAAAGGCGAGCTTGTTCAACATGAAAATTACAGACTAAACGCTAATGACTCAGCCGAGCAGTTAGTTACTTCACGTAGGTAGGCAGTCAACTTTCACTATCTTGCAATGTATGTAAGTAAGATTGTTTACCGCAGAGTGTGATTTAATTAAACACGTAGTTTCAAAGAAAAATAGCTGCTGTTTAGCACTTACTTATAAAAGCGATTCTTTAGCGGCTCCGGAAGCGTTTCTTCAAATTCAGAAGCCTCCACTACTTCGGCATTGGGAAGGAGCCTTTGGGATTGGAACCGTTCCTTGCCAAATAGTTGCCTTTGGAAGGTAGCGGTTCTTGGCGGATCCTCGGATCTCAGTAAATTATCTATTTGAAAGGTTTGCTCTGCATCTGGGGCAGCGAATTGGTCGACGTTTTGAAATTCACTGCGTGATTCAATCGGGGATTGGGGAGCATGGCTTGGGAAATTCTGACCAATGTCCTGTTCAGGGAAGAATTGCTGTTGCTGTTGGAAATGTTGCGGCTGAGGGCTGGGATTTACCTGGCGCTCAACGAGAAATTGGTCGGGATGATGTTCATATTGCTGGAATTGCTGTTGTTGTTGCTGCTGCTGTTGGATTGGTTGGGCCTCTTCCGGTTGAATGAATTGTTGCGCCCGATGATGATATTGATAAGGTTGGGCTGCAAATTGTTGGTTTTGATGAGCCACTGCAGCATATTGTTGATTTTGTTGTGCCTCCGCAGCAAATTGTTGGTTTTGTTGCGCCTCCGCAGCAAATTGCTGCCTTTGCTGAGCATCCGCAGCAATTCGTTGTCTTTGCTGATCCTCGACAGCAATTTGCTGTCTTTGTTGGGCTTCCGCAGCAAATTGCTGTCTTTGTTGAGCCTCTGCTACATATTGTTGCGGTTGCTGAGGTTCAAATTGGCGTTGTTGGGGTTCCGGAGCCTGAAAGTAAACCTGCTGGGATTGGTCTGCGGCGGGTTGAGCAACATATTGCTGGCTTGGCTGTGCCTCCTGTGTGGCAAAATATTGCCGGGGCTGGGTATCAGCAGCTACGGGAAAACTCGCTACATTTTTTGTCAAGGAAAAGGGTTGGATTGCTGAAGCTGCTCCCAAGTTAAAATGGGAAGTTGCGATACCTTCGAAACCAGCAGGGATGAGACGGGGCAATGTGCTACACCATTCATAAAATAATATATTTTTATTTTACAGAGTGCTAATTTTTTCTTAAAATTTGAATGGCAGGCATTTCATCGTAAATTTATCTGATGCCGAAATCAATAATTTCCATATATGGCAGGCCTAATAATAATTGGAATCGTGAAATTGACACCGTCGGCTTCCATATCGTTACTCTACGATGTGATTAGCCTAATCCACAATTACGGAGCTTACTTAATATTCGCTACCTCATTAGTTAAAGACAGCCCAGCAGCTATAAATCAGCTTCAAACTGCTAACTACATGCAAAACTTCCAAGAATTTAAGTGTCTCAGATTTGAAAGAGATACGAAATCTGTTTGAGCGTCTACTACTTCATGGTTATTTGCAAGAGGCATTTTTTAAACAAAAGGATCAATGCAATGCAGTCCGATATATATCTAGTAACAGTGTCGGCAGATTGATCCAAAAAGTTGGGTAAATAGCCTTTAATTTAAATTACTATAATCATTACTACCAGGTAGTATTACCACATCAGTACTAGGCATCGCAGGAATACTGTTCAAAGAGGCGAGACAAAACGTTCGAATTTTTTAACTGAAAGAAAATAGTTTCTATCGCTAATACGGCAGTAGCCTGATCTTAAGGATATAGATGAGGTAACCTGATCTTATCTCTTTCAAATCTCTTTTCTAGGCGAGTACACTTTGGGATGTGAGATATTACTCGCATCAATAAAATTTGATACAGCGTGTTTTGAATAGGAGGGTTGTATAGTAATTCATATAGCATACTTCAAAGTAACAATGCAGTGGGGCTATGTATTAAATTATAATTTGCAATGCATTCGTTTTTAATAATCAAATTATTTGTTCCGAAACATAAATTTTTCCTTACTTGTAATACTTGGCTCTAACTGTGGGACGCTTGTTGACACCTGGAAGGGGCTCAGATTTTACCAAAACTGGGCCGTTTGCTGAAAATCAACATTCAATTTAAAACTTTTACAAATCACCAATTCTTAATTTTACGAATGAGAAAGGTCATACATTTTGAATGGTTGCATAATTTACTTAAATATTCTATTTAGATTTAGATGAACATCTAATAGCTGTTTTTCCATATGAAGAATTCTGATAAATGATAATCCTTTATGATGTCTGAAAACCTATTTTGGGTTTACTTTTAGTTTTTTGCTAGTTTTAGAAAAGGTGATAAGAGGATAGTTCATATCATGACTAATTAAAACTTTTTGGAGCTTAAGCACAATTTCTTACGAAACATACTTTAGTCTTGGTGCATAACTCAAAATTGTTGGATGCACGATTTTGTTTTGTATACGACGAGTGCAAATTAATGAATAAGGGCCTATGTGTCAGGTGCCTAACTTCCATTATGAATTTACCGCTGGGAGTCTTTTCGTGCAAGTTCACAAAATAGCAGCGTAACCTCCTAATTATCAATGTCAAAATCAAAAGTATGTAACAGTGATCTCAAAATTTTATTTCTTGGCATAATTGAGCTAATGTATGATTTTGTCCATTCGTCCGCTTCTCAAATTCCCACGGTCATTTTTGTTGGGTACAAGAAAATAGGCCTTTCTTTTCTTACTATTTTTAGACAATTTTCGTGTCAATATTTTATCCAAAATCTGTACGAGACTCGAGGGATTTTGCAGGGTCTATGCCAAGTCTACGCTTTGCGAAAATAAGCTCCCTTCGCTAGACGTAATTAAACCATGTAGGAAAAGACAGTCAAAGGATAAAAATTTCCAAACTAATCATGATGGCTGATAAAAAGTAATAAACTATTTTTGTAGGTATGAGGTTTGAGACTGTGATTACTCGAATCGAAAATAAAAACATTGTTACGTAGCTAACAAGAACATGCCTTCGCACGTCTCATTTTCTCCTTGTTTGTTCATTTCATGCATGTGTGCTGTACAAACATTTGCGAATTTACAGGATAAAAAGGTTCTTAGGCAGATATTTTTTCTCATATTTTTAGAACAGAAGAACTATCATATGTAAACAATTTGTAATAATTCGCTTTAAAAAAATGGATGGAATTTGTTCATTTATTCAGATTCGTTAGGCGGACTTACGGGTGCCAATAAAAAATCCATCCTGGAGAACAGGCAACGCTCCGGAAACATAGCTATCAATAGATCTCAACTCCTCCAGAGTAGTATCCCGATGCTGTTTATAAGCTACTGGTCCAGCATGACTCACTTTCACCAAATTACTAGACACTAAAATGAACACCGAAAGTATCACTAATCTAGCCATGCTTCTTCCCTATTGCTGATGTGTTCCCGTCCGACTTTTCCCAAACGGCTAGTTCCGTAAGTCCATGTAATAATTTTGTCGCAATAATTTGCTTGTGGGCACTACTTACTAGCTCTTCTAGTCACAAATCTATATGGCACACTGAAGTGAAATGATTAGGGTTGTTGCATTATTTGTAGACTTTTATCGAAATCTGTGTTCCGCACTTACAACAAGCAAATAAAGTTGCGTATTTATTTGCAAAAGCAACTCAAGTGACTAGGGACTCTTCTTCACTTAAAATAGAGGAGGAACTGGTATATTTATAGCGGGACAGAGGAGAGAATAACAACCAAGTCCCATCATCAAAGGGAACAAGTGTGTAAATGATATGATTATTATTATAAGTTATTGAATTGAATATTATGGGATGTGTTTATACTGCATACGAGAGGGAGAGTGAAGTGAATAGGTAGTGATCATCGCATCCTACACCCGCACACAAGTCTAGCCTGCCGTTTTTGCAAAGAATGAATGGAGGAGAGAATGCAAAGAAAAAAACTGTAGTGAGCAATAATAGGATAATATGAGCATATCAAGTCCACACTTATAGGAAAGGAGAAGACAAGGCAAAGAGAGTTCAACAATGGGTGGTTCTCACCCCTTCAGAGAGCAAACGTGTTGTAATTGCAAAAGCAAACCGCAACACTAGCACAAGTGATATATGTAGCCTAATATTATCATCATCATCCATCCCTTTGATCCTTTAAATATCAAATTAATATATAAAAAAAACTAGACAAGGGCAGCATTTTTCCCTTTATGCATTTTGTAATATTTACGACCTTCCCCATTAGGAAGTTTGTTTCAATTAGTAATATGCGAAGGTAGGTGCAGCTACAACAACAGCAACAACGCTCATGTCATGGAAGATATTAATAGCTAAAGCAAAGTTTAATACCATTTGCAGGCAGGTACCTAATAATAAGCCATTCTTAGTTAGTTCCGATCCAAATTTTTAAGTACTGCGCGTAAATTGCTGGGAGAAACGTGTAATTGCCCACACAATTATATTTATCACTTGACTTCCATGACTCTGTTTAGGTTGCATTGCATTGATGCTGTGGTCGGGGTCTTCGTGGAACGGTTATTTATGAGCTGGGGCTTTTCACACGACAGAGCAGCCAAATAACCTCTGCAGTCTTTCAAAGGACATTAATATTAATTCTAGACCAAGCCAAGTTTGCATTTTTATTGATTAGGTATATAAATAAGTATAATAATAATAGTTGGACTTGGATGGAGGGCTATTTTAAAACTCGGGATAGGTATTTACATTTATACTAGCGTGTTATTATTAGCTGCAATTTCATATTCCTCAGATGAAGTCTCACTCACAAATACACTTGTCAGATACACACACGCACAGGACTTCTGATCTGACTTGTTTCGTTTTCATTGTTGGCCTATCTATTTTGAACATGACACACCCGATTAGCAAACAAACACTTCATCGGTTAACAAGCAGAGTGCCAAGTATTAAGCCGTCATCAACCTGTCATTCGTTCATTCATAACTTTTTCATAACTTCAGTAGCAAGGGACATGCATTACATGTTCGCATTCATTCGTTCCTCGTTTTAATATCGTCAAAGACATGTGTCACCGTGATTGTAATCATCATTTGAAGGAAACAACAAGCAAACAATGTATCAATATCAATTCATGCAACAAAAATATGCATATGCCTACATAACATCATATGTATGTAAGCTGTTGTATTGTAACGAACTCCTTGATACATCACATATCACCAGAGCTATGATTTTTATGACCTTAAAATCAGGAAATATGATATTACTTATTACCCTAAAAACGGCAAAATATGAAT
>JAQGAI010002408.1:0-12381 GCA_034696905.1 Lepidocyrtus violaceus
CTGCCACTATTCCAACCACATCGTTCAGTCCATCGGCTTTACCATTTGTTCGTGTAACTAGTTATAGTCCTACTTCAGCTGATGCCAAAGATATACAACGTCGTAGTGATGGTAGTAGTTCATTCCGGTATTCCAGAATTTTTGATCTCACAGGTAGTAATGTAAGTAGTGCTAGAGGGGGAGGGGGAGGAAATGGTCGAAGTCATCGGGGTAGTCGACCTTCCTCTTCAAGAAGAGCTAGAGCTCATGGAGGGAGGGGAAAGCCAAGCTATGATCGTCATAGTCGTCAATACCGTTCGCGTCGAGATTTTCAGCCCATTCAAGTTGTCCGTGAGTGGGCTGTCGGGGATAATAGTGTTCAAGAATGTCTTCGTCGTTTTGGGATCGACGAGGAGTCAATACTTCGACGGGATCGAAGGATACGAATTACGTGTTGTAGAGAAGATGCGCGATTTATTTTTATTTTTCATCGGATACTGTTCATTCTTGCAGCCTTCGAAGAGGTTTGAATTTGAATACCTAGTATGATTTTCACATGTCATATTTCTCGCGTGGATCTTGCATTGAAAATTTCATTTACCAATTGCGAATGCCTTTATGCAAATGCTTTTGCTTCAACTTGATACATTGTTTGCTGTGTTGGAATTATTGGATATGGAGCAATATATTAATATGTATATATTTAAATTACCTTTCACCTTTTAGGAATTGCAAACAGAACTTGAGAGCCATGCTGCTACGGTTGCCGCACTTGGTCAGTCCGGGAGGGTCGTGGCTAGCAATATTGATAAACATGAGGATGCTGCAGCCCTTGTCAAACGGCTAGATGAAATGAACCAACGATGGCACAGTCTCAAACAACGATCCATGGCTATTCGGTATGCATGCCAGAAAATAGTGTGGCTTTTTATGCTTATGAAAATACATTGCATATAGTACCTCAAGGAGAAAGTGGAATCCCTATAACACATAAATGTTTTCTTACTCAATCAATTTTCAGGAATCGATTGGAAAGTAATGCTGAGCATTGGCATGCGCTACTCTTGTCACTGCGGGAATTGATTGAGTGGGTAATCAGGAAAGACACTGAGCTGACGGCTTTAGGACCTTTGGCAGGAGATGTTATGACTCTGCAGAAGCAAATCGTAAGTTTACTAAAACTCAATTCGTTTAAATGTTCTCACCTTCATATTTACAAATACGAAGAAAATCATTTATTTGTGTATTTCTTTCAGGATGATCACCGGTCATTTAGAAGGCAGCTCGAAGCGAAAAGGCCTATCATTGAGACGAATCTAATAAGTGGAAGACAGCATGTTGCCAATGAACCTCCAGTCTCGGAAGCCAGTGATTCAGAAGGTAAAGCTATTTTAATTTTCCGTTTTTTTTAATAGAAAAACCTCCATGTAAAAGTAAAACGTGAGGAATCAAATCTATATAATAACAAGTAGAAGGTGTATGGTGAAACGAAAAAAGGGGGAAAGTTTCGTGAGTTGAATAGAAGGGGGTTGGGATAATGAAGAATGTCAAATTCAGACTTTCCCCGTTTCTCGCACCGGATGGTACTCAATGGGTGTTGTACCTTTCGAAGTAAAGAATATAAGAAGAAAAAAACGGATTACCAAATCAATAACCTCACATTTAGCTTTCGGTATATTTTTCAGTGTATTTGTAAAACCCACACTCATTCATGTAGTTGAAAATAACTGTTATAATAATCATTTTGTTGAATAATATTTGTAATTAGTGTTTCACCTGAGCTGTACAATATTTGAAATCCACTGTTGTAGAAATTTATCAAACTGAATGATTTTGATTTACCACAGGAAAAGATATGGACTTGGAAAGTCGAGGTTACCGTCATGCAGAACTTGCTGCAAGGGAGCTTACCAGGAGCATTCGACGAGAAGTAACAAAATTGTCAGAAACATTTTTGGAACTCCTTCGAGCCTCTGATAACTGGCAGATTCGTCTTGAGGAAACGATAACGGTACGTTTTCCGCCTGTATGGGCTCACTTTTCCCCGATCTTGTGTGTCATGTTGGCTTTGTTAAAGTATTTCCTGCTGAGAATTGGAAGAAGGGGGATGAAGATTGGAGAGTGAGCCGTTTTCTCTGTCTTCCCTCTCCGATTATATTATACGCACTTGAGTGAATATCCTGGAGTGACAGTTGGTTCAAGTAAATTGTTTGGCTACCCTATGGTGCTATTGAGAGATGGAAGGGAGTTTTTTAACACCCACTTCGCTACACGTACGATTAACAGAAAGCTGTATATTAATAACAATACAATTTGTAAATATGTTTTCAGAGAATGAAAGCTTTCCAACAAATGCTGGATGACGGATCCGCTCGATTGGCCACCGCAGAAGCTATCAAGTCCAGATGGCATACAATAGCTGCAGCAGCGGACAAATCGACACTTCTTGACCAGCTTAAGGTATGATTATGGTCATTGATATTATGGATCAGTATTAAGGATTAAAATGTCTGTAAAAAAAATTGACTTTCACCTAATATGCAGATTTTATAGATATTGGAGACATGTATATGTAAACAGTTTGTTTCTCTATTCCTTCAATGATTACAGACATTTAGAGAACATATCAGTTCAACTCAACGAGCAGTGAATGAGATAAATGAACAAGCAGCTCTGCTTGCCACTACGAATGTCCTGCTTTCACCTGCAAATGTCTGCCGAGTTGATGACTTGAATCTAAGACTGAAGAACCTGCAGCAATGTGCGGAAGAAAAGGAGCATGAGTTGGCAGCAATGGGAGGGGGATCCTTCACTTCTGTCATTGCCCTTATTCCCCCATCAAGTAATGCGTCTGTTGAGCCGCCTTGGGAGAGAGCCCTAACGACGGCTAAAGTGCCTTATTACATTAAGTAAGCTAAATAAAGTTACGTAACGTTTCACTTTTGCAGTATTTATTGGTGGATTATTGTGAATTACTACTAATTTTATGTGCTAATGTTCAACAGTCACCAGACGCAATCTACCCAGTGGGACCACCCTCAGATGACGGAACTCTTATCTTCATTAGCAGAATATAATGATGTTCGATTCTCTGCGTATAGAACTGCTCTGAAGCTACGCTCAGTTCAAAAAGCCATAAGATGTAAGTAAACCGGAGGAATTCAAATTAAAAAGAAATGTTTTAAGTATAGTTTGACTAATAAGGTTTTTTCTTTTTTGCAGTGGAAAAGCTCTCGTTAAAAAATGTGATTGAGACATTTGATTCGCTTGGGCTTCGTGGTCACAATGACAGATTGCTAGATGTTTCGGATATGATTTCAACCCTATATAGTATATATGCTGCACAGCAACAAGCTCAAATGATAGCGCCAACCGAGCGGAAAGGATCACAACAGCACGTATTTGATACACCGATCAACATCCCATTTGTAACGGACATGGCGCTAAACTGGCTGCTAAATGTGTACGATAGTCAGCGGACGGGTCAGATAAGGAACTTATCATTTAAAGTTGGGACTGTGTTGTTATCAAAAGGGCCGATGGAGGATAAGTTCAGATGTAATTCATTGGAAATCTATGTTTATTCTTGCTCTGAGGAAAGTTTTAATATAATGCAACTTTACAGAGAACTGTGTTATCGCTTTACAGATCTGTTTCGTTTGGTGGCTGACGTCAATAAGCAAGTTGATCAGAGGAAGCTGGGCTTGTTGCTACATGATTGCATACAGGTAAATTTTACAGAAATATTCGCAAACACATCCAACTGACATGACGGATTTTATATTATACCTAACCTTGTTTATCCTTAGATTCCAAGGCAATTAGGGGAGGTGGCTGCCTTCGGAGGAAGTAACATCGAACCCTCTGTAAGAAGTTGCTTTGAGAAAGCTGGAATGCACAAAGCTACTATTGAAGTAAGTTGTACAATCGATCGATATTTTACATAAAGTTCGGAATGATGAATAATCGAATAATTGATGAATCTTTTTTTGGTAGGCTGCCGAATTTTTAGACTGGGTGAAACAAGAACCCCAAAGTTTAGTCTGGCTTCCAGTTCTACACAGGATTGCTGCAGCAGAGAATGCAAGACATCAGGCAAAATGCAATGTGTGCAAGCAAGTTCCAATAATTGGTTTGAGGTACGTGTGGCAGTTTGGATTCAGCAGAAAAAATGTTCAATCAGCCAACTTTGTATTCTGAATAATTTGAATGTTTAATTCTACCATTTTAGGTACCGGTGCTTGAAATGTTTTAACTATGACATGTGTCAGAAATGCTTTTTCAGCGGGAAGAAGGCAAAAAATCATAAGCTAACTCATCCGATGCAGGAGTATTGTACTGAGGTAACGTCAAAAAATAGCTCACTAAATATATCATCATAGAATATGAAAGCGTTGAGTATTAAAGTAATAATACTTACATATAACACTGTTTTACCCTCTTACAAACTATCTGCTTTCTACCATTTGTGCAGACAACATCCGGTGAAGACGTACGAGATTTTACCAGAGCCCTTAAGAATAGATTCAAGTCAAAGCGTTCACTCCAGAAGCATAGAAAGTTAGGTTATCTTCCAGTTCAGAGCGTTCTGGAAGGTGACATGCTAGAATCTCCCGCTCCTAGCCCCCAGCATTCCTTGTCACCCGACATTCACTCAAGAGTTGATACGTATGCCGCTAGATTAGCAGATGTAGAAATCCGTAATCGTAGTAATTCCACTCCTGACTCGTGAGTACAAACATGATGATTTCTTCAATTCCATCAATTATACATGCCACACTGATACAATTGCAGAGCCTAATTTTTCTTGTTTATGTTTAAAGGGAGGATGAACATAGTTTAATAGCTCAATATTGCCAATCGCTAACCAGAGGAGATGGCGTTATTCCCAGAAGTCCCATTCAGATTGTTGCTGCAATTGATGCAGAGCAAACGGAGCAGCTTGAGGCTGTTATCCTGGCGTTGGAGGAGGAAAACAATGCACTCCAAGCCGAGTTTGAAAGACTAAGACATAAAACGCAAGGGAAGGATCACGGTATTTCAATAGATGAACCTAAACTAGAACCCACTAATGGTACAACCAACGGAGTCGGTGCTACAGAAAGAGGTAACTTGGGGTCCATGGATCCAAACGATAGCAATATTATAGCGGAAGCAAAACTTTTGCGACAGCACAAAGGACGGCTTGAGGCCAGAATGAAAATATTAGAAGATCACAACGGAAAATTAGAAGCACAGCTTGAAAAATTAAGGCAACTCCTCGATGAGCCAAAACCAAATTCTCCTTCTAAAACTGGAACGCTCCAAAGCAAGTCGGTTATCGCAGCCGATCTTGCCATGGACTCACCTCTACCTCATCGTGCTAATGGTCATTTCGAAAGTCAAACAACCAGTAAGTCAAGTTTTATTTACAGCTCAATTAAAGTTGATGATGTGTGATCTAGATTGATTACTGACATTGAATTTTGACTATGCAGGTAACTGGCAGCAAGCAACAACTCAATTCACTGATGATGGCAGACCACCACCTCCAACACCAGGATATATAGCAGCCACAGCAAGTGTTGAAGACTTACTGAATAGAGCAGGAGACCTGGGGAAAGCTGTCGGTGACCTTGTTCAAGTAATGACCGATGATGAACACGACGATTCACCTGAACACGACTTCTCTAAAAGATCCAGTTATGATCGATCAAATCATTAGCCTTACTTAATTTGCTGCACAATTCTACTTTCTTCTTCTTCCACTTGGCACAAAATCAACTTACACTTAAGCAAAAAAAATGTCTTCTTTTCTATATAATTGTTACATTGTATACTGCTGCACTCAATTTATCAATTATTTCGTTACTTAATTAAGTACTTAATCCAGTAAGTTTAATTAGCAACAGCAACAAACTACGGATTCTTTCTAGCGGGTAGATGAAAGACTTTATAAAAACTATTACATGTAAATTCAACAAACTACTGCTAAAATTAGTCAAGTTAGTGTTGAGCAATGTGAATCAAATGGTTGTGTCTGGGATCGAGGCAATCCTTCTTGTAAAAACCTGGTAAAAATATACTTGTGTTCAAACCCTTTACTAATAGTAAAATTTTAACTGTACTGTTGTAGTATTAAAAAAATACTTCATGTTGACTCTTATGTTCCTATAAACTATATCTTACTGACCTACCTTTATAGACAAGATTAATTTTCTCTGTAAATCTAATTGATATGTACGAAATATACGAAGAAGGTTATCAAATTAGGAACTCTGATACTGACACAAATACATCAATGTTTTGAATTTATTACATGCTCTTCTGTACTTTTGTACAATTAGTCCTAACCTATTGAAATCTCCAGATTAGCAAATGTGGGAAGGAGTAAAAAAGTTAACTTACCTATATAAGGCTAACAGGAACACTTGTTTGCTTGCAATTTTGTTAGTTTGATGAACAAAAACACATCGTTTCATATCTGGTGTATATTAAGTATTAAAGTACACAATTTTTAATGTTGTTACCAATTTCCAATATACTTATACTTTGTCTAAATAAATGTAATTACCAAAATACATGAAAACTCTTATTCGACAATTTGGTACTGTATTGTATATTTCGTAGGGGAAATGGAGTAATGAGTAGGCAATCAGAAAAAAAAATCAAAAAAGATGGTTAAGAACTGACAAATTTTTGGTACTATTCATACTGTTAATACATAAGCTCCCTTGTAATGTAAGCTCCTTGTTCAGCCCCCTCAACTTCTACTGTTTTCTACCATTTACAATACAAATATAGCGGAGTTAGTGGATGCGTCACCGTCATGCGACGTACAATGTGTTTGCGAAAATTCTGGACTTCCTCGATGAATTATTACATATGCAGGAGGAAGACGTTTAAACCTAGGATAATGTTATAGGACATAATTAAACAAAATAGTTAAAATTCAGTAGGAATTTCTAGGCAAATATAGTAATTTATTGAAGCCATTTTAACAGATATATATCATTATGATTTTTAAATTGTTCTTTTGTTCAACGAAATGCAAAATGTTTTTCGTTGTGACGAATATCAAGCTCGATAACCTTAATTGTGCAATGTTCTTATAAATCAAAGTATTCGTTGGTTTTGTGTTGTTATATCCTTCTTGATGTAATTAGAAAGTAAGTAAACTAGAGTGTAACTAATGCGTAGTAGTGAAAATTAAGTCTTCCTGTCGTTCCTGTAGACTTTAAGTTAAGAATATAAAGTTCCGGTGTTATGTTTTAATGTTAAATGGATTTATAATCTTCGAACTGTTTTATTGATTACTTCAATAATCTTATTTTAAAACATTTTATGTAGTTGGGACAAGAAACCTTGAAATCGAAAATACGTATTCTAACAGGGATTATTAAAAATGAATGGTTTATAGAACTAAAACTTTTAAAAAAAATACTGTATTTTATTTTTTGTTAGGAACATTTAAGATGAGATAACTTTTCCACAATCATATTTGATGAAACTTTAAAATCAATTTTCTCCTGTACACTGCAAAAACTTCAAAAGAAATGTGTAATACGTTAATACGTAGAGATAAGAATAAAATGTAAGACTAGTTATTATTAATACTGAAAAATTATTAACCTTATTTGATTAGTTTTAGGAAAACAGTTTTAGCCAAAGTTAGTCAGGTCGGTTTTTATTTAACTTTGAAATCAAAGCGTACAAAAAGTGTACTGGTTACAAGACAGGAGGTTCGTAGCTCTTTAAAAATCTGACTTGATCAGATATAAAAACGTAAGATTTATGGTATGTATGTAGGTATTATATAATAGGTATGCAATAACAGTTTAAAATGCTGCTGCAATTGCAATCTTGTTTTAACCGTTATGTTAGTGAAATAAAGTTGACATTTATATAGAACATAATAATAATATAATAACAGTAACAGTAATAATAAAAATAAAAATCGTCATCTAAAGAAAATACAGCATGCCGTATGCCTACATAATTTCTTGCTTCGTTTCGGACATACCCATTTTGGAACAAATCCGGAATCGGAATCTCAAATTCATTTTTCATGCCGAATACTTTCCCATTCGGGAGAGTCATCATGCTGCTTCTTTCTCACGATTTTATAAATCATGATCAAACCAAACTAACAAAAATCATGGAAAACCTCACTGATAATTTTTCAGAGCTTCGTATAATTGGAGTCTATCACTACTGTTGTACACACTTTACCTTTGTTGTTTTGTTGTCCATTATCTCATCTCATGTCATCGTCATCCAATAGAATCATATTCCTGTACATATAACACTCTCTGACACTCTGCTCTCCCGTCCAGGCTCTGTCCTGGTGTCCCGTCTCTCAACTGCTCTCCTTGATTTCGATTCCTTAGTAGTCCTTCCTATATACCGAGTTTACATAAGACCAACTAACCCGAACAAACCACCTAAGCAAAAAGTCGAGAATATTTCAATTTCCACCAGCAGCATAGCATATAGCACTTACTTTCTTCTTCTCGTCTTCATAAAGAACGACGACAGTGGATGTTGGATTTTGTAATAGACAAGACAAAGGCATATAGTGTAGTTATTTGGCCGGCTCGGCTACGGATAAATGTATAGTAGAGACGGATATGGATGCGGAATGGATAGGATAGGAACAAGATGGAATTTGTCTCAAAAAAGCACCTTTCATTTGCATTGCATATTATATTCTTTCATGTATATCCTACCTACACCTACCTACACCACACCATCCACATCCTTATCCGCGTCCTTTCCGTTCCGTCTTCCACATACAAATACAAACGCAGAATTTTGAAGCGTTGTTTTTGGTGCTATTGGTGTACCTTGTTATCTTGTTGTTGCGTTGCTTTTGTACGTTTATGAGAATGCAAATGCACCCCCCAGTAGCTCCTCTCCGGCTTAGTCCAACTCCAACAACAACACAAATGCAGTTTCAATTCAACTAACTACGGAAGAATTACATATTTTGCCCAAAAAGTAAATAAATATTAAATAAATCATTTGTTGTTGTTTTTCCAACCTATAAAATTAAAATAATCCATTAGTGAAATATAAAGGCACTGCCTTATTTAACTGATTGCTGGTGGTATTGCCCACTGTGCGGTGAAATTTGAGATTTTCGAGCGAGAAGGAAACAGTAAAGCCTGTTGTTAAAAATATTTGATAAAACAAAGCAAACGATGCCTTTAAAGTTATAAAGTTAAATTCAATTTATCGTTAAAGTAGTGGTGCGTGAAGTTAGGTTTTTTTTTTGTTTTTGAGTAATTTCTTGTGCAAAAACAGTTGTTACAATTGACACATCAAAGCAGCTAAATCATCTGTTCGGTTCGTTGACATTAAACCGTTCTAACTGTAAGTAAATTTTGTTAATGCACTTTAGCCTTCAAACTTTCGATTTTTGTCTGTGTTTAAAAAAGATTATTCTAGTATGCTACTCTTTTCTTTGCCATTTAACATTTAATGTTTAACATATTTAATTGGAAATGTCTGCCATGCATGGTCGGACGGTTGCGTGGTAGGTTAGGTGGGGAGTGGAGAGGGAGGGGATTTTGGGAGATGGCGTAGTGGAGCAAAAATAACTACTTACAACTTATGAGTTACAATTAATGATTAACATTTAAACTAAATAATGATGGGAGGGAGGGGCTCGATGGAAGGGTGGGGGTGTGAGAATGACTTACTTTAGGAGGAGGAGGCATGTTTCTTTCATCTTCCATCTTCAGTTGTCAGTCTTTTGCCCTCTAAATAGATTTTCTATTTTTATACTAACCCAAAATCCTCCTGACAAAAAATGCTAAACGATAAGTGGACTAGAACTGAACTATGTAGCTTATAACTTGCATATTAATATTGCATAGCTTATAATAACTTGCATATTATTGTTCTTCCTTTGTAATAATATCTTGGCCTGATTTTTTTAATAGTCAGTTAACGTTGGTAAAGCTCTAATTCAGAACTTGCTGGTTAGATGTTGAATTGGATTGGATAGGTAGATTATCCTTTTGGTTTTTTAGTTCTCTTGTGTGGGTGATTTGTTAATTGACAGCCGGTAATTAATTTCCTTCCTGAATTCTTACCTTTCAATCTACAATGCCCCCCACTGCGGATATCAAAGTGGAAGCTGTGAAAATGGAAGTTGACGGTCAGCAAGGAGGAGGTGGTGGCTCAAGTCACAACAATAGTAGTCGCGGCCCAAAGAGGAAGCGGGGTAAGAAAACAATTACTTCTCAAATATGTAAAGAAATCCTTGGATGTAAAATTAAATATTATAACCAGTGATAATGCTTAATTTCATAATAGTAATGCATAATTGTCCTCATTCTCCTAATTTAGGTGGCGGACCCGTTGGACCCGGTCGTAATTCATTTGGCGGAGGCAGAGGCGGAGGCGGATCCCATCATGGCAGCGTTGAAAGAGTAGACAGAGATAGCAGAAGATTTGGACACGAATCGGATGGCCCGATGAACAAAAGATTGAAATCTGGAGGGTTTATGAATCCGGAGGTAATAAAATCAATGCTTATTGATTACATCCATCCGCTATTGGCAGTATTTTTCAAAAACGTGTAAGTGAAATGTCCAAAAATAATTAAGTTGACGATTTCCGTTTACCTTCTCTTATCCCAGCAACGCATCATGGAAAAAATCCGTAATATCCAAAGTCAAAACACTTGCGACCTTCCACCCAAGAAGCATGAGATCAAAAAATTCTTGGCGAATACAAGGCTATACATTGGCAACATAGCTTCGGATGCAACTGAAACTGAAGTGAAGGACTTGTTTATCGCGTTTGGTGAAATTGATGAGTTATTTTTGAATCGAGAGAAGAACTTTGCATTCTTAAAGATGGTAAGAATAATCAGTCATTTTACCATAGTTTACCTAGATTTAGATTTGTTATTTGTTTGTTATACCATATAATAATGGAATGTTCTATTGTCATTTTCTAATGCATTATAGGACTTTCGCACAAATGCAGAAAAAGCCCGGGCAGAGCTCGACCAGTATCAATTGAAGGGACGACCTATTAAAGTCAGATTCGCTCCAGCCAGCGTCAGGGTTCGGGTCAAGAATCTCGGGCCAATGGTTTCAAATGAGTTGCTGGAGTTGGCCTTTTCCGTGTTCGGAGAGATTGAACGTGCAATCGTCCTTGTTGACGAAAAGGGGAAAAGTACTGGGGAAGGTAATACATACTGAAACCATTTCAATAGTGGTGTTAATAATAAATTACATTAATAATAAATTCCACACGTAGTAACAATAAGGGCTATTCTGAAATATTTCTGTAGGTATTGTTGACTACACTCGGAAAAATTTTGCACTGGCTGCGCACAACTTTTGCACTGATAGATGCTACTTTATAACCGCTGACTTACGACCCGTCATCACCGAGTTGGGTGACATGAGTGAAATGGATGAAGGGTTACTGGAGGTTAACATGCCTAAGCGGGAGTACAACAAGGAAAGAGAATTGATTTACTACAAATCTAGGGAGGTAATCAGACAATATCTTTCTTGCTATCATCTACCTTTGTATGTATTTTATACTTAGCATACAAACTAACAATAACAAATTCAATTTTTTAAGGTTGGACCAAGACTCGCAGACGATGGAACCTTTGAACACGAGTACGGGACAAAGTGGAAGAACCTTGTCAAGGAATATCAAGAAAAGGAGCAGGCTTTGAAAGAAGAGATGAAAAGTGATTTACAAAAGCTGCAAACCCAGATGGAGATTGCTCGTTACGATTACGAAACTGAAATGCTTCGTGAACGTAAGAGAAAATAGATTAAGAAATTTAGGCATATAATATGTTCATTGTTAAATTGAATTCAACCACTTTTTAATTGGGAACTTTGATTTGTATGTTTTTAGAACTTCGTCGACGGGAGCAAGATCACGAGCAAAGAATGCAACGTGGCCCCGTCTCTTTTGGAGGTGGCTACAGTCGTGGTGGTGGCGACGCTGTTTCTCGGGAACCACTTGGTCCGGACGGTATGGGGATGGGAGATAACGATGGAATGGATTCTCCGAATGCTGGAGGTGCTCTTGGTTTTAGCCTTGATTTCGGTGTGATGATAAATTTATTTTCAAGTTGCATTACCATTTCTCATGTATTATTAAGCTAATAACAAGATGGGTTTGTATTATGTCGATATTCTCGTTAAACGTATAGTATTTTTGTTTTAAATGATAAATAACGGAATTACCGATTGATGTCAATGATAAGACATTCCATGGCTGCTTAAATTCTGATAGAGCTCCTTCTCAGATAACGGTTGAAGTCGCTATAAGTATCTGCTTGAAATTAAAGATTACTATATTATCTTTTAGGGGATAATCCGCTGGCTCCACCTCCATTACCTCCACAAGGATTGATGGCCCAACTCCAAGGTGGAA